>CANSZD010001844.1:207500-295471 GCA_947648045.1 Beta corolliflora | reverse complement strand
AAAAATTGTGCGACAGTGGGCTGTACATCTTTTCTGCTTGACTTGGTGCCTTCATGTACTGCTGAAACAGCCTTATCCTGTCAAAAAGTTTTTTCCTCTTTCTTACTAGCAATCCAATAGCCAATGGAGGACCTTAAAATTGTTTGGAAACTTTTTCATTTACTTGTCTGGTCTTTCTTTTGAACCTGTTACTTTAAACTTCATTGTGATCTGTACCATATACCATGCTGTTAGTGATTTGTGTCCATCCACAACCTTTTCTTAGAAGCTATAGCAGCTTTGCTGTTATGAACTTTCTATTATGTGTAGTTCAGTTCTTATTGCAGCTTAGCTTTGCTGGTGAGTGTTCTGACTTCTGTATGTGTGGGAGGAGCTATTATAGCAGCAAATGAGTTTGGAATCTATTGGCTGCTAAATTGGACTTTTATTCTCTCCACACATTATTGTTGTCATTTTTTTTGGATGTTCTAAATTCTGTCAATTGATTGGCTGGGAGTGAAAGAAAAAGTAGGAGACATCATATTTAATAATGTTTTTTTTTTCTCCATAAGCATGACTTATTATATTGAAGGGAGGAAGTGTAGTTTCAAATACTATAATTTAGGATTAGAAGCTATGTTGAAACCGTCCGGCATCCGTCTAAATTAATGAAATGTTCCGCGATAGTGGTGACTCTGTATTACTGATTTCGTTCTGTGAGGTTGTTATGTCTTGTGGAGCTGCATGTTTTGTGTGTGCTGGAGGTGTCAGCTTCCTGACATGATCAGTTGGTACATTTTGTAATCAGACACATTTGGGAGAGAGTAAGGAACTGAGTGATTTTAGCATTCTGAGCTTGATTATTGGCAAGCGCTGCTCTAGGATCAGGTTTCATTCTTAGTATCAATTTTGACTCAAGCTTCAGGACTCTTTTCTGGTTCAGTTTTGAAATCAATTTGAATAATATTACTACACCTTTTCTTCTGCGTATTTTATGACTTGTGGTCTGCTGGCAGTTTGTGCTTTCACCTTTTTCTGATAAATAATTTTATTTTTCTTTTTGTAAGAAAAATGATAAATGTATTCTAAGATATTTTATTGAATGTGTGTCAGCTGAAAGCAAATCCCCAAATGATGCTAGTAGAGATCAGCCAGTTACTGCAGTTGTCTCATCTACAACAACGAGTAATGCTGAAAGCAGCACATCAACATCCAAGCTAGAAGAAGAACTCAAAGTTTCCTCCCGGCTTCGTAAATTCATGTTTAATGACTTGAAGTTAGCAACTAGAAACTTTAGACCTGAGAGTCTACTTGGTGAGGGTGGTTTTGGGTGTGTGTTTAAGGGTTGGATTGAAGAAAATGGTACTGCTCCAGTGAAACCTGGTACAGGTCTTACTGTTGCTGTTAAAACACTCAACCATGATGGACTTCAGGGTCACAAAGAATGGCTGGTTTGTTTTGTTCATAATTCTATGTTTTTTAACTTCTTATTTCCTTACATTTAGTATCTTAGCTGTATTCGTGATTATATCGGCATATGCTGTTTTATATTGCAGGCCGAGGTGAATTATTTGGGTGACCTTATTCATCAAAATTTGGTCAAACTTATTGGCTACTGTATTGAAGATGATCAAAGGCTTCTTGTTTATGAATTCATGCCCCGAGGAAGCTTGGAGAATCATCTTTTTAGGAGTATGTAACTATATCTATGCAAATTATCACATTCTTTTGAAGTATCCTGAGTGATCTTGGACGATTTACGAAAGACATTCTTTAGTTTGAAAATAGCATCTATATAGGAATGCCGGATTAGCAAAGTAAACAATTTTCAGATACATGATCTTTCTGGTAGCACAAATTATTTATTTCTTATTAGCTACTAGTTCCTGTTTTAAGCTTCAGTTTACATCCATAGGTTTTTACAAGTTTAATGGTATCAGGTTTCTTTTTTTCTATGATGACTATATGATCTTTTACCTCTGGCTATAAGTTTTGGGCTCTGGGGGTCATAAATTCTTAATCAACAATTACTCTCTTGATAAGGCTATTGTTAAGTGCTGTTATTAGTAGTCTATTAGTGGTAGTACCACTACTTGAGATGGGCGAAAATGTGGACTGCAGACCGCTCAGCCTACATACATCATACACGTTACCTGCTGTGTACATTGGCAAACACTGCAACTCTTCTTGGCCATTGAAATAAGCTTATGTCATATTTGAGTGGCCTGCAGACTAATGAAGCTAACCCATTCCATAAATGAAGCAATGTGAAAACTTGCCTGTCATATTGATCTCCTTATGATTTTTATCACTAGGGTGTCTATTATCAAACTTCAAAGTCGACCGAATATTTAAATACTCCCTCCATTTTCTTTTAATTGTTACTCTTTCCTCTTTAGTCCTTTTCTTTTTATTATCACATCAACTTTTCACACTTTTTAACCTCATATACCCCACCACCCATTTTAATAATCCACCCAAAACCTTCCCACCTACCCTGTTTTTTTCTCTCCTACATTATTTTAATGCTTCTTTTACGTTTCCCACAACCAAACATTCTTTTACTGTACTTCTTGTTCTTTGCACAATTGGCTTGGTTCTCCCCCAAAGTGAAGTGTAACAATTAAAAAGAAATGGAGGGAGTATTACGTGACCTTAATATGAAAGAAGCACATGAAGTGATAACCGTTCTCCAAGAATTTGCAACTAATAGGTCATTCTAACTGCAATGTGCATAGTGAGAAACCTCAGAGACATCTGCTTTTCAATTTTCAGACACCTCAACGTTTTCATGCAAGCACACTGTAGAAGCTCATCAATTTTTTTGTTAACAGCGCTGCAGTGTGCATCTATCTCTGTTATAGTTTGTTTGGATATGAGAATTTGGACAAAAAAGGAGAGAAGAGAAAGGGAGGGATTCATGTTCCCTCATCTGGATACATATTGTGGTAGAGAAGGGAAGAGAACTGAAAGGATACTTTTTTCTTTCCCTTTCAATAAACCAAATCCTTCAGATATTGGAAAGAGTTGGAAGGAATATGCAAGCTACCTCTTCCCTCCCCCTTTCCTCTCCTTCCCTCCCCTTTGTTTACCTCCATCATTGCTACCAAAACAAAGTGTTAGTTTTTGCTGCAAGATTCCCTTGTTCCAGTATTCTCCGTTTTCTCATTGGAATCATCTTGTGGATGTGGTCATATCACTTGGAAATTGTATAAGAATATCATGAACTAGTCTGTCTAATATCTAGTGCAATAAATATGCTGTTTTAGTATCTTTTTTGTTTTGTTTTAGTCCTACGTTACTAATATGGGTGTTTCCTGAAGTTATTTCCTTCAAAAATTTCATAGAAAGTTGATGATCATCTGCATAATGACATTTCTCTTCTTGTATATGCAAGAGTGTCTGCTAAAATTCTATTCATAATTTCTAATATTTTTTGTCCCCACATCTTTCAGTTATTCTGCCTCAGAATTTTAAACAACCGTGTCTATGCTGAAGTTCATATCCAACATCAGCCTTTTCTTTTATTTTTTTGAATCTTCACTTTTTTCAGTAATTTTGTAGCTTCAAAGTGCGCTTTTAAGAGTTAGAAAAAAGAAGAAGTAATTTATTACATATTCTCATCTCATATAGCCTTCAAGTCTATCTATATATTGAGAAGTTTTTAAGGATTAAGGATGGCCAAATTTCAAAAGTTCCGTTATCTTTTTGGATAGAGGGCATAATATTGAGGACAGATCAATGAGAAATATTGAGGGCAGATCTATGAGCCAATTTATATTCACAGAGAATGATCTGTATTAGTTATGTAAGTAGGACTTACGCATTGTAAATTTTTTTCCGCTGACTTAATATTAAGTCCTAGTAATTTTTGTAACTGTAGAAAATCTTTGCAACACAACCGGCTGTTCCTTCGTTTTTCACGTTGTTAATTCTCACCTATCTCCTGCTAGAGATCCTATTTGTAATCCATCTTTTATTCGAATGCCATATGCTCTACTACCTGTTATGGGTATTGTGTATTATGCCTTTTGATAGTAGCAAGTCCTTATGCACAGCATCACCCCTCATCATAATTATTGATTGGTGCTGGTTTTGTAGGGTCTTTACCTCTCCCATGGTCCATCAGGATGAAAATCGCTCTTGGTGCTGCTAAGGGTCTTGCTTTTCTCCATGAAGAAGCCGAAAAGCCAGTGATATATCGTGATTTCAAGACCTCGAATATCTTATTAGATGCGGTATGTTATTAAATATGAAGCAACTGTGCAGTATCTATAATGCCCAACCTTCTATGTCACTCTAATAACATGGTGCATCAGGAATACAATGCAAAACTGTCCGATTTCGGACTGGCGAAAGATGGGCCCGAGGAAGGTAAAACTCATGTATCTACACGAGTGATGGGAACATATGGTTATGCAGCTCCGGAGTATGTAATGACAGGTCAGTCTTTCAACTCTTCGGTTCTATCATGCATTCACAAAGCTAGTTCTTATGGCTTCTGGATGCTTTTTATATTGGTTGGTTGCGTAAACTCTACAGACACTGGTTCTTTTTGAATAGCATTGTGAATCTTTTTCTCTGGCTCTCCCCCGAGACAAAGGGGGGAAGTCTCTAGATTAGGAGGATTCATCAGCCTATAGACAGTAAGCTTGGACCTTCTGATGAACACATTCTGTATGTGGATGCTATATGACTGCTCTATTTTATTCGTGATAATGGACATGAGATTTCCAGAACCTTATGCCAGGTTTGAGCTTAAGATTTTTTGGTCAGAGATTGTTCTGTCGTGTACATATCTGTCATTGCTGTGTGGATGTGGTGGGTAGGATGTCACTAAGCTGTGCTTTTCTTGGACTATCTTGTTTTTTGTAGCTGAAAAGTAAAATTTTTATCCTCCAATAAATGTGTTCGCTTAATCGTGCAGTCCCTTTGTTCCATAATGAACTTTATGTCTGAGCTGCAAAGGGAGACGAGCGTAGTGAAATGTAAGATAAGAAATCTTTAAGAGTAAAAATGAACTAAACAGCAGTGTTGAAAAAGAGATTGATGGGTGGAGTCGAAAGGGAAATTTAAGATTTAATTTTGGAAGTGTGAACTTTTCCTTGAGACATCCCAAAGTTTGTAGTGGGAAGTTTGTTGACTGTTATTGATCCAACCTGCGTAAACCAGGACATCTAATTTAGTAGCACTGGTCAATTTGTACCTATGACCTATGCATATGGTGATTGCATACCAATCTGCGATGATATAATTTCCACTACTGTGATTTGATGAATGATGAAGTTTTAAGTCTCATGCAAGAGCACAGGTTTTATATCTATGGAGATTTGTACTTTATAATAAATGTGGAATACTTGGGGGTGTAAATGAGCCGAACCGACCATACTCTGTTGAATCTCATGTTCTCATCTAACTTAGTTGAACTTGAGCTCAAGATACGTGTGCTTAGGAGTCATCGTGTTCAAGATTGGCTCGTTAAAGCTTATGTTTGTATAATAACATTTACATTTAACTGAATGTTAATTAGTTGAACAACTAAACAAGCTTTCTAAATGAAAATCAATGAGTTCTTTTATATTAAAAATACATGAGCTTTGTCTTCATCAATAAGATATAAATGAGCTTCTCATGAACATAAATAAACGTGCTGTTCATGTCTTCATGAACTGGTATGAACATTCATTTTTAAGCTCATTTGCAAAACAAGCTTTAAAAATTTGTTCAAGCTTGGTGCATGTCCATTGAGAATCTAAAATGTTCATTGATATCCTGGCTCATTTACCTCTATGAATACCGAATATAATTTCTTCTCATGTGTTTCCTTTTCCTTCCATTTCTCTTTTCCCTTTTTCTTATTCTATACCAGTATTATAATGCATGTACCTTTGGCACTAAATTCTAGGTTGAGCATGTTCAGCTATGTTTTAATCCAATTTCTATAATTCTGTCTCAGGCCATCTGACTTCAAGAAGCGACGTTTACAGCTTTGGAGTAGTTCTCCTGGAAATGATCACTGGTAGGAGATCTATGGACAAAAACCGGCCAAATGGAGAGCATAACCTCGTTGAATGGGCAAGGCCACATCTTGGAGACAGAAGAAGATTTTATCGATTGATAGACCCTCGGCTTGAAGGTCACTTCTCTATAAAAGGCGCTCAGAAAGCGGTGCAGTTGGCTGCTCATTGCCTTAGCCGTGACCCAAAGGCCCGTCCTTTAATGAGTGAAGTTGTAGATTCCCTGAAGCCTTTGCCTAACCTCAAAGACATGGCTAGTTCATCTTACTATTTTCAAACCATGCAAGCAGACCGTATCAGGGCCAGCCCAAATGCTCGAAATGGTCAACTTATTGGTCCCCATCAAAGGAACGGGCAGCAACCGGCCTTAAGGAGCCTCTCTATACCACATGGTTCACATGCTTCACCATATCATCATCTTCAGTATCAACCTTCACCTAAGCCTAGTGGAAAATCCTAGCTCTGGGGTCAGTCCGTTTCTTGTTCTGCGAGCTGTTTATCATTCTTTTCTCCCCTAGCTTCTGATCTTTTTTCGTGCAGTCATCAGCTAATATAAGTATATGATCTCGACGTCAAGGCCCTTTGCTCCTTGATCAAAATGAAAAGGGACAGGGAGAAACAAAAAGAAAGAAGGTAACAGAAGACAATGTATGAATTATGCACCTATTATCTTTCAGTCAGGGCTCTCTGTAAAGGAGTTAATTGTAAGAAGAGGTGAAGCTTTGTGGGCTGGAAATTTCATGTCAAAATTCATAATGTTGACATTAGTCAAGCTTGAAAATATGAAAAGAGTGAAGTTTCACCGTTTGATACCTCACTTGTCCCCATTTTGCTATGCTTTTCATCTTCTTGAAAGGGCCCTGAATTTGCTGTATAGATTTTGCTTGCTTGCTGTAGAAACAGTCAAGTAATGAATTAGGTCGAACTTGTGTTTAGGGCTCGGACACCAAGCTTTGGGTTGATCTGGGGTTCAAGACCAGTTTGGTATAATTGCTTAGATATAGCTGCTTGCTTTGTTTCTACTGTTTATGGAAAAGTCTAAAATTGTTTTTCTGACTTGGTAGTAGAGTCCATTGTTTTAGTAGTGTTTGATAATTGTTGTGGGAAATCTGTTTTTTGTACTTGTGTTGATAGGGTAACTCTTTGTCAAATCTGTGGACAGGGAAAAATAAAATTAAGCATGAAACGAGTGAAAAGAGAAAAATTACCTCAAATCTGTGGACAGGGAAAAATAAAATTAAGCATGAAACGAGTGAAAAGAGAAAAATTACCTCATTTCAGTCATTCTACACCTGAACTTAGTTCATTTGTTGGTTGGTATACGAGTGCATTCACCTTATGCTTGAGTGCACCATATGTATGGTGTATTAAAGACTATTTTTTACACATTTGTTAATTTGGAGCTTTATTTTGCAATTGTTATTTATTTGTAGTTTTCAAATGAACAATGAGTAAGAAAATAGCCTCTGGTGTATTATACTCATGGTGCACTTGGGTGTATGATAAATGTTATAGTTGGTACATTGTATGCATTCCTAAGATACACCATCTCTTAGACTTGTTAAAATTGACTAGACCTAAGTGAAACCTGATTGAAACGGTCTTCCAACTCAAAAAGCTCATAAAATGTTCGTTATGTATTTCCAACTTATGAATTTATATTCATAGGTTGAAATGCTAAAAGTAAAGTAAATTTGCGCTTAATGTAATACTCGATTTACTAGTTAGATACAAAGGATCGCCAGTTTCAGTTGGCTTAAAGCGGCAACGCATTGGATGTGCATCGTGGGGTTTTAGAGGTATGTGCTGGGTAATTAATCAATGTAGGAAGGGGTTCAGTAGAATAGTTGGTAATGGGTCCGACACTCACATTATGCAGGCTCAATGGGTTAGTGGTAAGCCGATAGCTTTAAGGTGGGGATTTGATTTAAAACAAATGGGTATTCAGCGAGTGAAGGATTTACTGAATCCTGGATCGAAGACGTGGAATGCATCGCTAATTTGGAGGATATTCCCTAAGGTTGTTGCACATAGGATTATGTCGATTCACCTTCCGGAAACTGATGTTAGTGATTCTTATGTATGGAGCAGAACAAACACTGGAATTTTCACGACTAAAGATGCATATGCTATGTTACAATCTTCACAGGAATTGCAAAGTAGGCAGAGTGTGGACAATAAGTTTTGGAAGAAGTTATGGGCAATGAATATGCGGCCGAAGTAGAAAGTCTTTGTTTGGCACATATTGATGAATGCATTGGCATTAAACAGGAATCTCAGGAAAAGAAATGTAAACATCACTAAGTGGTGCTATCTATGTAAAGATGCAACAGAGGATGAGGCTCATTTATTCAAAGATTGCCCAGTGACTGCTAGAATCTGGTGGGGATCATGGTTGGCTATTCAGGTGCAGAGTACGAACCATGTTTCAATTCATTACTGGATTACTAACTTCATGCACAAGTTTTGGAAAGAAGATGGTCCTTAGAGTCCTAGAGTAAGAAGTTTTTGTGCATATATGTGGGCTATATGGAGGCATCGGAATCATGTGGTATTTCGTAATTGTAACCCAAATCCATTAGAGATTCTGCGTATGGCAGAAGAGTTTCACAAGGAGGAGGACGGTAGGTTCAAATACCATGATGGGCGCCATATAAATATGAATCAGCATCAAAGAGATCTGGTGGTTACTTTTGGAAGGCAGCAGGCTAGCATGTGTAGGGTTAAAGTGGATGGAGCTTGGAAGAGGAATATTAGAAAGGAATGTTCGTCGGCAGGCATTGGATGGATGGGTGTGTTGGAAGATGGATGTGAATTTCAGGGGAATGACCAGGTTAAAGCAGCATCAGCAATTCAATGTGAAGCAATGTAAGTGTTAAGAGGATTGTGAGAAGGTTTGAAGTGGGGTATCTCGGTAATTAGTGTGCTTACTGATTCTAATTTGTTAATATGTATGATAAGGAGGAATCAATTCCCATTTCACTTATGTAGTATAGGTTATGACATACTCGCTATCTATAATAGGTTTAGTTATTGTGAAGTTAGGAAGGTTGCTAGGGAAGTAGTTCAAGTTAGTCATGATATGACTGTAGCGGCTAGGAATGGTAATCTTGTGTAATGATTTTTCTATATATTTATGTATGTTCTTGTTGTAAAAAAAATGTAATACTCGATACAATCTTTACTTGACAAAAGTTAAGTGAAGATCTCAAAAGCCTACTAAAGATAAGTGAAAAACCCAAAGAATTAGATTGATGGGCCTAAATAGACCTGATTGACAGGTTTAATTGTCTTTACACCCAGATATTATATAGCCTCGCCTTAATAGTTACCAATGTGAACTAAAGTCTGGGTTATGGCCTATGAGGGCTCTGAACAGCATGGATTTATTAATGTGCTCATCGAAACTTGACCTGGAGAAGTAGATTCATGCAACGCACATTAGCTCATGCTTTATAGCGAAGCATTATTCATACCATTTTGGTAGTAGACATAATTTTTTGGCTACTACCGAAAAGTTTTATCTCATGGTATAATCAATTAGGGCATTATAGATTATTAAGACTAGCAGGATTTTTGTTCCACTTAGTATTCTCTTCGTTTTCATTTAATCTATACATCTGTACTTTAACATTATTTATATACTTTACATTGACCGTCATTTGTGGTTTATATATAAGGAAAAATATAATCATGTAAATCTTGTTAGATTCGTCTTAACATATACTGTTGTATTTCATGTTTTGATGATGCCAAATACTTAGGTTGTTATATAGTTTTTATTTTGAAAAATATAAAATTCCAAAAAATCATGTAATGTTAATTTTTTAATATATATCTCGTGGAGAAATATTATTTATTTAATCTAGTCAAGATATTATTTTTTATGCACTTTGAATTTTTATCATATGGTATGTTTGACATATCTATAAACTAAGATTCTTTGAATAAAAGATTCTTCAATTTTTAGATTGTTTGTGCTGTTGTACTTGTGTAAAATAAGCATGGCATCAAATGTGGAACAAACTGCTGGAAGCTCTCCAACTAACTCAGTCCACCTGCGAGTTTCATGCGCACCAACGGATAGTGGAGTTGGTTTATGAACGTTGCAAAAAACATGGAGAACGTGCAGCGTATTTAAGTCATGATCGCCATACCTCAACAAACGTGAAACTAGGAGAAAGTGGAGCAATACATTTACAGAAGAAAAAAGTGCAGCAGCTATATATATAAAAGGAAGATTTATTCAAAGAAAATTAAGAACTTTCAAGCATCAAAAGTCAATCTGTACTTAGAAAGTTTTCTTGTAATTTTCTCTCACATTCAACAAACATATTCTTGTAATATTCATAGTGTTTGGGTGAGAGAAAAATCAGAGAATATCCTTGTAATCAAGTGAGAGAAAGAAAGAGAGAAAATAGAAGACTTCGAGTGAAGTCAAGAGAGTGTCATCGGTTCAGGGGAACTGAGTGATTGGGAACAAGTTCCTAGAGGAACAGAGAAGGGTCCAGTAATAGGTTGTAAAAGAGAGTCTTTTGGCCTATTATAGTAAAGAGAGAATTGAGTCAAAATCCCACGTGGTCAAGGTTTTTCTTCCAACTGGGCCTAGGAAGTTTTCCTTGTAAAAATCTCGTGTGCAATTTCTCTTTCGTTTTTTAAGTTAGTTTAATTCCGCAATCTAAATTCGAAAATTTTCCCTCAACTACAATTCACCCCCCCTCTCTTATAGTTGGCCTAGTGTTCATACTAGAATAACATATACTATCTCCGTTTCACAATACATGCACCATTTCTATATGGCACACAAATCAAGAGTGAGAAGAAAGAGGGTTGTGATTGCACTTCAAAGCCATGCGATTATGTTCTAAAGGAGTGGATGTATTGTGAAACATCCAAAAGACGGAAATGATGCATGTTTACGGAGGTAGTATATTGTAATACCAACTTTTTATAATTTTACTTGTTCATAATTAAAATTTTAATGGCCACAGTTACGCCATTCACAAACTTGAAAATCAAATTGTGTAAATTAAAAAAAAAACAGAGGTAGTTTAATTATATATAAACCCTAACTTCTAACCCGTGCGAAAAATTATTATTGCAGAAATCATGAAACCGAGGAGGTATGTATTTTTTTTTTTAACAATGTGGTTCAAGTTTTTTTTTTTTTGAGGAATATGGTTTAAGTTTTATTATAATGATCAAAGGCTCACTTTCACTGTTGATCAAATTGTGACTATGTCAAGTTAAACATATTCATTCAATACCCCACTCTGTTCTTTTTGCCATTCTATAAGCCAAATGAGATCATATATAGATTGTGAAGCACTTGCCAAACTTTTCAATCCTTTTCCTCTAAAGTCTAACCTAAGGAAATTTACCATCACAAAGGAAAGTAGTGGATATTGATCAAATTGTGAACTTATTACAGGATGTTCTATCAACACAATTTTGGCTTCTCAGCTGAGGACTATTTACATAAATGTGACTGGAAACATGTTTTCCTATGTAGCTTTTCGCGTCAACTGTTCCATGGATGTGCTCTCAAATATCTTATCAGCATCCCCAACCTCGAACCCATCTCGTCGATGGAACTCCTTAACCTATGAGAATTCATTCAACAATTAAACCAAGCCAATCAAAATGTAAACTATAATAGTCACTATGCCCTATATCACTGCCTTTTTCAGTGTATACGGGTCACAAGAGAAATAAAGTAAACATGATTCAATTCCAGGGCATGGGTACTGCTCCCACATGACTTAAGAGACTAAGCTATACTTCTATATGGTATAGAAGGATGGGCCATACCTCTTCATCAGGTAAATCTTTGTATTGAGGAAGCACAAGCCTTTCAGCAAACTCTATGTAAGAGCATGGGACATATTCTGTTGTACCATCAGAGAACTGGAAAGGCATTGAATCTGCTACTGTTGAACTTTGCTGCAGAAAACCATCTGGACTAACTGTTGCAGGAATAAAAAAAAATTCTTAGATTTTTATTGTTGAAGAAACAGTGATCTCAAGTTTACGATTCTTTTCTGTCCCACATTAATTTACGCAGTTGCATTTTCTCGGTCTAAATTCACAAATTTTGACCATATTATTAGATAAGAGAAAGTATAGTCATGTGAATCGAGAGAGTATATACACAGCATAATCTTTATGCCTTGCCATGATTACGGGCTAAAGTTTACATGGATGAATTTTTTATGGCTCCACATGCAATTACAATAGGACAATAACCTGAAGATGGATATGGCTAATTCTCAATTTGACAGCCCCACCTTCATCCTTATTTAAGTAACATAGTTCATCCATCATCTTCTAACTGTCATATAGTAGTATATCAACTCGTATGTAGTGTTGTAACTGACATCAGCCTATTTGAAAGATGAAGAGGCTGCAAACTTTATCTAATGGGGAGTGTCCTCCATAATTGAGAAAATTGGCATCTTATTTTTCCTCCATTCCTCTTTTAAGTTACAATTTAACTTTAACAAAGCAGAGACAAATGGCAAAAAGAAACCTAAATAAATCAATGATATAGTTCTATTTAAGTTAACCAAGGAATGATCCAGAAAAGCTAACCTTTTAGAGTTCCTCCTTCAGAGTTCAACTTGAATCCATTGTCCTCAATGAACTGATTAAGCCGGTTGATATTTTTCAAGTGAGAGTTCAGCCGGTGTATAGAAATTGTGACATGATTCAAGGCATATCCATTGACAAGTGTCCATGCAGCATATTCACTTTCCCTGTATATTTCAAATCCATACTGCATAACTTTCACAGAGAATAAACCACAGAATATGGTTCAAGATGCAAGCTAGTCGATTTTAATACGGATATTCAAGAAGTATAGTATAACAGTTGACATTCAGCAGAGAAACACACTGATGAATTTACCTAGCCAATCGTTGAAATTCAGAATGCGAGGCTTTATCCCATGTTAATGACCCCTGTGCACTGGCAAGAGCAGCATAGTTTTTACCATTTCCTGATAGTCCAGTGTACTTTTTAATTATTTCCTGTGATTGCAAATGAAAAAACTTTAAGAATAATATCTTAACAAAGATATATTCAGCTGAGGGAAATACAATCACACACAATAGGACTTTAAAGTTATTGAGATAAGATAAATGTTCTTTCATACTCCTACATCAAAACAAATTCCTTCATAACACTTTTTGAGTGAATGGAACCATAGCAAGCAATATTCTTGATTCCAAAGATTTATGGGCTTCGCATACAAAAACACGTCAGAAACACTCCATATCCCCAAGTGTGCAGTGAGGAAGGAGACTATTGTTTGTGCAAAGATTAACAGGAACAGAATACGAAGAGATTACAACTACATTAGGGTATTGTTAACAAGAAGTTAGTAGGTTATGAAACTTTGGAGCTAGTTTCCTATGGTAGGATTTCCAATCAAGTTAGCTTATAATTGTGCCAAAGACACATCAAGATTAGAGAGTGTACCTGAGCTTCAGAACTCATTTGGTCTACAAGAAGCTCGGAAATAAACACCCTTGGCAAAGGTCCATAAATGCCACTGCCTTCTTCAGAAGACACATCAGGAGGGGAGAACCAGTATGCTTTCAGTTTCTTCGCAGGAAATCTCAGATCATCCTTCTGAGTGTAGCCAAAATCAAGAAAGATCTCAGCCATAGAATCAATGCCGTGGCCATTCACCTGCAATATCAGTACCAAGATGAGTTCCATAATCAAGATTTGGTTTCACAATTTGTTTGTTAATAATTATCCTATATTACTTGGACAAATACTCATGTCGGATACGGGTTCATGTCCATACCCATGTCAGAGTGTCAAGGGTCCGACATGGGTACCTTAGGTAAGATGAAGAATCTGGGTAACATAGTAATTATCAACCCAATGTGCAACAACAAATCCCATAATCTGGTTATTGGTATTTATGAAGTACTTGTACTTAATTTAACCAATAATTGAAGAAAACAGAAGCCTTTCCCTAATAAACTGAATAAATTGTCACCTTTGAAGTGCTTAGAATAGGCATACCCCGAAAGTGCGAAAGGCCAAATGATCATAACAAATTCTATCATTTCCAGCTGAATGAACAAGCTCCAAGACCTTTTTTGCAGTTGGGTTCCTATTCAAATAAACAGTCTCCATATTTTGCAACACAATTCTGAAGAATGATTCTGATCCCTATACATATACAAATAACCAAATTAACATGGTTATATAAACCCAAAATCATATAAAGACTAATAACATGGTTTTGAAATTTTTAAGTGGATTAATAATTAGTTTGTTACTGTCACCATATCTTTTAATATTAATTGACAATAGTAAAATTTGATCATTCACAAGGGGAAGTGGAAACATAAAAATGAATCATAGGGAATTTTACAGCAAAACATGTTATACATCAACCTCATGCAGTAAGCACATGATGTTGATCATCCTCATACACAAAAGATGGAAAAATAAGTAGTATAATTGATACTCTAACCAAGTGGGAATCTTGTAAATGTTACTTTAATTAGTTAACTGAAACCTTTGCTTAAACAAAAATCATCAAAAGGATCCTAAAAAACCCAAAAAAGAATTCTATAAGATGATACAAGAAAACCCATAAACATTCTTATATTTAGGACTTGAATCATGAACAGAACACAATAAAATTAAAATCCTAAACTAAAGCACATAAAACCTTTAAACCTCAAAGTTCTATGTCAAAAAAAAAACCTTCAAAGTTATATCCCAACAATCAAAAAATCAAGTTTTTGCTTGCAACAGATAAAATATTAATAATAATCATTTACCCACATCAAAGTTACAGATTTCCCAGATTATTAATCAGTAAAAATGAAGAAGAGAAAGGAATTTTTTTTTTCTTTTTTTGAGTGCAAGGAAGTACCTGAAAAGAAGGAGATGCATAAGACCCATTTTGTGAATCTGATAATGAGGCATTGGTTACAAAAAAGCTTCGTTCATTACTCATTAAGATGGGATGACAAGAAAGATTGTTCCTTTTGAAGAAAATGGAGTTTTTGGAATCGGGTTGAAGAGAGAAAACAGAACGAACAGGGGATTGAGAATGAAATAATGGAATAGTTGAAGATGATGCATGAACAGCGTGCTTCACAATGGAAGAAGACATCATGTTGTTGGAAAGTGATCTAAACATCTGCATCTTACAAATTGTATTACTTTTTAATTATTTTGGGAGTATCATACTAGGTAGGAAAGTTTTAAAGCTTTGACAAGTTGACAAGTGTATTACGTGTTCCAACTTCTAAGTTCTAATGGCGTTGGCGTTTCTATCTATAAATAGTGCTTAAACTTTAAAATATATATATATATAAAGTTGGGGAAATTCCCAACGGTGACTCGAACTTTCCGAATTTTTCATTGGTAGCCCTAAGTTTTTTTATTCTTACTAATAACCCTCAATTATTGTTTTATTCCTGAATGTGACCTTATAGAGTAAAAAACTGTTAGTTTCGTTCTTGAAAATTGTCTAGGTTTGCATGCCGCAAATATAGCTCGGTTAAAGTTTTGCGGCTCATTTTAACCCTTAAGGGCCTGTTGTAACACCCCCAAATTACTCACTTTTAAATAAATAATTTAGTAAATAATATTTGGGTAATTTAGAAGTATTACCGCCACGTGACTAACACGCTTTCGGCAACCAACTACCAACTAACTAAATAACTTGCAGCGGAAGACTTTGACCAAAAATAATAATACTTCTTTATTAATAAAAGTAAATATTATCTCAAACTCCAAAATAAATAAAACACCCTAATCTAGGTGAAGATCCCCTTCCTAGTATGCCATGCTCGGTGTCTTTCACTTATTCCTCAAATTGTTAGTGGGGGTCGTCTTGGACCACTTATTTTAGGGGAAATGTTTCTTGGCATAGATGAACTCAAAAGAAAACCCCAAAGTTTTGTGAAAGGATGTCCATTAGCCCTTCACTTATGGTTATTGGAAAAAATTTCTCTCATGAAACCCAACAAGAGTCTTACTTACAAAACTAATCATGTCCGGGAGAGAGGTCTTCTTCCTTTCTTCTATCAACTTAGCAAATATAGGGGGTGGGAGGATTTTTTCCTGCAGTAAGACATAAAGTGGGTCACGAACCACCTTGGCATTAGTGCAATTGTATATTGCAATTCTGGTCGTAGAGGTGTACAACTACCGGGGTTTTGCCAGGTCACTTTCTACCTTCCATGGATGTGTCTAAGGCAAATTGGTTGGAGGCAACATCACATTCATGCCCTCCAGGTTCTTCCATCTTGTACCACTTATGAGGCTGATATGAGTGGTATTCAGAGAATGCCTACTATATGGCAAGGAGCTAAAATTATATCAGCGTTACCTGAACCTCACTTTCCACTGATTGATGAAGATTACCTTCAATGGCTTCTGGCGGATATTGGTCAAGACAATGATTCAGACGGACCTACCATGAAGAGGAGAAGGGTTTGAGAGAATGATGGGTTTTAAAATATACCGCAAGTGCACGGTGTCTGTTTGGCAGAAACTGGCAAATACGGGTCGATCCACAGGGAGAGGAGTTCTACAGATTTATGTTCAATTATCTAACTACTTCCAGAGAGGAAAAATAATTGAGGAATTAATAACTAAGCTAGAGTAAACTAGAACGCAGAAAAATGAGAATTTATCAAATAATTAAAAACCTAGGGCAATCGATCGGTCCACCATGCTTATACCAGTTTAATCAATATAATATAGTTCAACAACACTTGGATTGAGGTTCGAATAAACGAAGTATTTCGCTAATCCTTGGTCAGGCATTAACAACTCCTAGATTAACATATGCCAGTACGGTCGCTCAACATAATCAAATCTACCTATTGTAACAAGCCTCTAATGAATATGATCTTTCGATTCTAATTCTTATTAGCTAAACATAACTCATGATATTGCGCAATTACATGAATTAAACAAGTATAACAAATCAATAGGAATTATTTTAATTCAATCCAATTATTGAAGAACATCAAACCACAATCAAAAAGGTATAAACATGGCTTCCCTCTCTAAACCCTAGAAATAGACTACTCACTCATTATAACAAAGAACTCAATAAACAGGATCAAAGTAAAAGAATTCATTAAATTAAAGAAAGTAAAGAAGAATACCGAATGATTGAAGAACAATGAAAAGGGAAATCGACAATCTATATAATCTTCCAATGTAAAAAGTTCAACAAAAGTAGAGAGAATAAACTAAGTGTTTGGCCCTAAAAACGTAGAAAAATCGAGATCCGTTCCACGAAAATACTAAAAACCTATTTATACTAAATACAAAACCGGCTAAAAAAAATCGAAAAATCGCGTCCGAGAGTCCGCCCGGTCGACCGGGCGAAATCCGCCGGTCGGGCGACGGTGATCGCAGACTTACGACGAAGGAAAAAATTCCGCCCGGTCAACCGGCGAAATCCGCCCCGATCGGGCGCGTAAGCGTTTTCATCGTCGATCGCCCGGTTGACCGGGCGAAATAAAGGATGAAAAATCCCAAGTGTTGAAGTTCGCCCGGTCGATCGGCGAATCCGCCCTGGCCGACCGGCGAAGGTATTTACTTGTCTTTTTCTTCGTGGAATCCAACCAAAATGCTCATGCGGTCTTCCGGATACGCCTTGGACCTTGTGTGACTGCTGGAATTCCGTGTTGCGACTCCGATAAAGGTACAGAGTACCAAATCCGCATCAAAACCTGCAAAACACGACAAGAACTCCAAACACATCAAATCCACAAGAAAAGGGCTCGAAAGAGCCTAAATCGACTATCAAAACTAAGGGGATTAGAGTAAATAATCGATGAATAATGAACACATCAAAATCCCCCAAGCTAACCCTTTTGCTTGTCCCTAAGCAAAACCATGACAGGCACAAGAATATGATTGCCTCACCCCTTCAAATATGAAAACAGAGAGATCAAAATTTTTTTATAAGGCTCACAAATCATTCAAGCAGGCACAATTCAAGTTCAACTGCTCGGATCACTCTAGTTACCAATCACCCAAATAACCAATCCAATGCAATGCCTTATATGACGTACAAATCTTGAAAAGGTACTCACTGGGGTGTCACTCCTCTCGATATTTTGTGGCAGGCAAAAGATGTGCCCGATCGCTCACCATCCCAACCATAATGACCCTTCCCACTCACACTCTCATGTGTTTAGAAAGGTGATAATATCACTCAACCTAATCATGTCGACTCAAGTAGCGAACGTACTCTTTAACTTTGACAAACTGACCACATCAATCCGATAGACAATATAAGCGCAAGCTCAAGAGGACTTTTTCGGGGTTGTAATGGGGCTTAGGTATGGGTATGGATTATGTATGGGAAATGTGGTGGAGAAAACCAAGAATAGGGGAGCACAAGTTATTAGAAGTATCCACCGGATATAGCCAATAATAATTTCCCAATTCTATAAATCACCAAATCTGCGATGAACTCATTCTAGAAACAGCGTGATTGAAATTTTTTTTTTTTTTGCAAGCACTTGGAAAAGAAAGAATTTTTGATTTTTTTTTTTCGTTTCTTCTTTTTCAATTTTTTCTTTTTTTTCTTTCTCTTTGCATTTTTTCAATCCCATAATCACATGTATTTCATTTTGCTCATTCTTTTCTTTTTCTCAATTTTTGTACCTTAAGACAATCGTTTCCATCCAAAGTAACTCATAAAAACTATCTCGATGCTAACTCAACCATATGCTCCCCCAAGCTAGGCTTGGGATTAGTATCAAAAACAGAGGTATGGGCATGTAATGAGGTTAAGTAACATGAAACAAGTCATTAGGCTCAGCGGGGCTAAGGAGGATAAAAGTATATCATGAAAATCACTTTAAGGTTCAAAAAAGCGAGACAAAAGAACGCCTCTATCACAAAGAATTGCCACAAGTCATCGATCTCAATGCGTACGATGTCAAAGTCAAGATCGATCGCCTAATGAGGAACTAACACACAAGAAAAACGAGAATGGATATAGAAATGAATCCATTGGCAAAAATGAATCCTCACGGTCTAACCAGATCAAGTATGCGATCAAGATAAGCGCTTTATTATCAAAACTCATTGAGGGTCATGGCCTTTAGAGTTCACATTCCAAAGATCACAATCACAAATACCCAACTATCCAGATAAAGAGCCCAAATACATTTTCAAAGAATATCACGGGGCACGGAGAAGCGATCATACCATTCCAATCAATTCGTATTTTTGGTATTTTTTCAAGAATATATGATTTTTTTTTTTTTTTTTTTACAATGAAACTAAACTAGGACAAACAGACTAACTAAACCGACTACACTAAAAAGCAATAAAGAGAGAGGGTGTACTTACAAAAAATCTCCCCCAAGTCGAACGCGGCAATGACCTCATTGCAACAAGAGGGAAGAAGAGAGGACTCATGTCACATCGTCGGACATATCGCCAGTAAAACCGCCTCCGAAGTACTGCAAGCACCAAAAACAGCATTGCCAAAGGCATCCTCCCCCATATGGTCAGTGGGGTCAGGTACGTGTGGCGTATACCAAGACGGATGGGTATGGTCATGGGCGATAAGCCCCTGGTGGTAATAGTCATGGTAGATGGGGTAGAGGGCATGGTGCATGTCGGACTCCACGGTGGTCAACCGTGTGTCCAAGGAGGTCGGTGGGTCGAATGGTGGCTCGACCCAACTCAAGACGGCCCATCCGGAGGTAAGGGACTGCTGTCCCCGCGATGCGAGTAAGGGCGGCCATCATAGGGTCTTCAGGAGCGGAGGAAGAGGCTTCCCCACCGACGCCTATGGTAGGTCCTCAAGGGTCGTCGAGCAATGGGCTCCGACCCCAGTAAAGGAAGTAGGTAGGAACCTACTCCAGGCTCAAGGCGGGTCTGGGCGCGGTCAGGAAGAAGGATGGACTCCTTCTTGGCAATGTACCACCTAAACTTGTTGGCCGACTGGGCAGTGATCCACTTGGCATTGATCATGTAATCGATGCCAATCTCTGCAGGGCCAACTACGCATTGTTAACATCAAGCACAAAACCAAAGTGAACAGCAATAGCAGTTATAAGTCCACCTACAACAATAGGTTGTCCCCTGACACTACCATCCTCAAATTGGGCAGGCAAGCTAGTGGCGGTCCGTTTGAGCTGGGAGACAAACAAATATGGCAGGCACAAAGCATAGTCAAGCTCGGGAAACAAATATCTCCCCATCGAAAAAATCTCCTGTTTTTGACAGGAGTGGGGCTCGGCTCGCCCAAAAGTGTGCATCCCGAAAATCGCTGCAAGTAGCGAAGACCGGGAAGGTGCAAATGATCGGCGAGACATATGTTGGGTGTTGACCTCATCTTCACCCGTAAAGGCCGTCCAAAGTGTGTTTATGCGAAGTTCTGGGGGGTGACGATGTTCCCCAGTTAGGGGTAGGCCAAAGATAGCAGCTAGTTGGCTCAATGTTAATTTCCTATCCTCATTCATGAGGCGAAAATGAAGCACCTGATTTTTATTCCCTACTTCTAGGGAACTCAGAAATTCGAGGGTTAGGTGCCTATAGGTCCTGAAAAACATGCCAAACATAGTACCCAAACCCAATTTCTCAAATAAAGTCTTTGTATCATTAAATATTCCCAATGTATGTAGAGATTGCGAATCAACAAATCTAGTAGGAACAATATTTCTATGTTTCAATTTCTGAAACTTTTCTTTTTGTTCTAAAGATTTGAAGATTACCTCGGGGAAGTTGGAATCCGGTGGGATGCGAGTGCTTGATTCCCCTCGTGAATTTTGCCGCCTCTTGCTTGGCCTTGACATGCTTGAATTTGATAGGAAGGTGAATGGAAGTGAGAGAGAGAAAAGATGGAGATTTTCTGAATTTGTCTTTTGTTTTTTTTTTTTTTTTTTTTTTTTTTGAGAAAGATGAAGAAAAGTGAAGAAAATTTGAAGGAAGGGATGAGATTGGTGAGAGAAGAGAGGTAGGAGAAGGTATGGAGATGGAGGTAGTGAGGAGAGAGAAAACAAGGGTTTGGAGAAGATGAAGTTGTGAGAGAAGGAAAAAGAAAGAATGAAAAGGAGGGTGAAATCGAGTCCCTAAAGAAGTTGTCGGGGTATCCGCCCGGTCGACCGGGCGAAATCTTTTTTTCGGATTTCGCGTTCTTCTCGAAGGCCGGGCAATCGCAAGCGAAGGAAATTCCGCCCGGTCGACCGGGCGAAATCCGCCCGTCGGGGCGGTTTCCGATTTTTTCATATTTGTTTCGCCCGGTTGACCGGGCAATGTAACCCAAAACACGCTTGCGCGCCCGGTCGGGCGGCTTCGCCCGGCCGACCGGGCGAAAACTACGTCACTTTTTTTTCTCTCGTTTTTCTCACTCTGCTGAAAAAGTGGTTGCGCGCCCGGTCGGGCGAGCTCGCCCGGTTGACCGGGCGATTTCAATTTTTTGCTTTTTCCGTCAAAATTTTCCCAAGTCCGTAAATTTGCCTCCTGCACACACTAGACTCGTCCAAATATCAGCACACTCTCCCTCACCACACTAAGAAAGTAAACTAACTAAAAAAAAATCAAAAGAAAACAAAAATCGAAACTAACAAAGAAAGAAAAAGAAAAGACGGGTTGCCTCCCGCAAAGCGCCGGTTTAGATGGTCCCGCACGACCTTAGTACTTCTTCTCAAAATCAAGGAGTGTCTAGGTACATGACCTCTACTTGGCCGATGAAGGCGCCCTCATGGTACGGTTTCGAGCCTGCCCATTCACTTTGAACTTCGTTCAGTTTGCATTGGCTACTTCAATAGCTCCATGTGTTTTCACGTCAGTGACGACAAAAGGTCCAGACCATTTTGACTTAAGCTTTCCAGGAAAAAGCCTCAGTCTAGAGTTGTATAATAGGACTTTGTCACCAACATGAAACTCCCGCTTTACAATCATCTTGTCATGAAAGCGTTTGGTTTGCTCCTTGTAGAGTTTGTGGTTTTCATATGCTTCCAGTCGAAGTTCATCTAACTCATTCAGTTGAAGAAGTCTTGCTTCCCCTGCAGCTTCCAAATCCAAATTAATTTCTTTAACTGCCCAAGCTGAGAGATACTCCATTTCAACTGGTAAATGACAAGCTTTGCCATAGACTAATCGATATGGGGTGGTTCCTAGAGGTGTCTTAAAAGCGGTTCTCGAGCCCACGAGTATCATCTAATTTTTGTGACCAATCCTTCCTTGACTCGTTGACTACCTTCTCCAAAATGCGCTGATCCGACGATTGGAGACTTCAACTTGACCACTAGTCCGAGGATGATAGGCTAAACCAACTTTGTGAGTGACTCCATATCTCTTCGTAAAAGCTTTGAAAGTGCGTCGGTGAAAGTGAGATCCCCCATCACCGATCAAGACTCTCGGGACTCGAATCGAGGGAAAATGACCTTCTTGAAGAGCTTCATGACTACCTTAGAATCATTGGTAATGGAAGCCACGGCTTCAACCCACTTAGTCACATAGTCCACAGCAACCAAGATATACCTGTTCCCACAAGAAGAAGGGAAAGGTCCCATGAAATCAATACCCCATACATCAAAAGGTTCAATCTCCAAAATACCCATCTGGGGCATCTCCTGCCTCTTTGAAATATTACCCGTTCGTTGACATTCATCACAAGAGAGACAAAAAATACGAGCATCTTTAAAAATGGTAGGCCAATAAAAACCACTCTGAAGAACTCTATAAGCGGTGGCTTGTGAGCCCAGATGTCCACTGCAAGGCATACTATGACAATGTTGGAGAATGCCAACTATCTCCCAATCAGCTATACATCGTCGGAACAAGCCATCTGAACACTTCTTGTATAAGAGGGGGTCATCCCAAAAATAATGCTTGGCATCGTGATAGAACTTCTTCGCCGTTGGTATGTCAAATCGGGAGGATGAGAACCACTAACACAATAATTAGCAAAATCAAGATACCATGGAGATTGAGTAGACACAGTGAAAAGATGGTCATCTGGAAAAGCATCATCTATGGGACCGTCAGCACTTGACTCAAACCTCAACCGGGAGAGATGATCTGCAACTACATTCTCAGCACCCTTCTTGTCACGGATCTCCAGATCAAACTCTTGTAGTAACAATATCCATCGTATAAGTCGTGGTTTGGCCTCCTTCTTGGCCAAGAGATACTTTAGCGCAAAGATGGTCAGTATGAACAATCACTTTCGAACCTATGAGGTAGGTCCGAAACTTGTCAAGAGCATACACAATGGCTAACAACTCTTTCTCTGTAGTAGCATAATTGACCTGGGCCTCATCTAAGGTCTTGCTGGCATAGTAGATGGCATGGAGGACTTTGTTTTTCCGTTGACCAAGCACAGCACCAACCGCATAATCGCTAGCATCACACATGATCTCGAAAGGAAGACTCCAGTCTGGAGGTTGTATGATAGGGGCAGTGATCAATGCTTCCTTAATCTCGTCAAAAGACTCCACACACGCATCGGTAAAATCAAAGGTGGCATCCTTGAGCAACAATTGAGTAAGGGGTTTCGCGATTTTTGAAAAGTCTTTTATAAATCTGCGATAGAAACCCGCGTGACCCGAAAACTCCTTACTCCCTTGACATTCACAGGGAGGAGGAAGTTTCTCAATCACCTCAATTTTTGCTCTGTCCACCGGATGCCACGCTCGAATATGAGATGTCCAAGTACCACTCCATCATTCACCATAAAGTGGCACTTTTCCCAATTAAGAACCAGTTAACCTCAGAACAACGTTTCAGAATTTGAGAGAGATTACGCAAACACACATCAAAGTCAGAACCATAAACACTAAAATCATCCATAAATACCTCCATGATATTTTCAATGAAATCAGAAAAAATGGCCATCATACATCTCTGAAATGTGGCAGGGGCGTTGCACAAACCAAATGGCATTCGCGATATGCAAAAGTGCCATAGGGGCAAGTGAACGTCGTCTTCTCCCGATCACCGGGTGAATGGGAATCCGAAAGAAACCCGAATATCCATCCAAATAACGAAAAAAGTTATGTTTTGCTAATCTTTCTAACATCCGATCAATAAAAGGGAGAGGGAAATGATCTTTCGAGTGGCAATGTTTAATCGCGATAGTCAATACACATCCGCCAACCGTAATAGCGATGCAGTAGGAATTAGTTCATCCTTATCATTCTTAACAACAAGTAGTCCCCCTTTTTAGGAACAACTTGAACCGGGCTCACCCACTTAGAATCCGAGATGGGGTAGATGATGCCCGCGTCAAGTAGTTTCATAATTTCCTTTTTCACCACCTCTTGCATATTAGGATTCAAACGTCTTTAAGGTTGTATGCAAGGGCGGTGATTTTCTTCCAAATTAATTCTATGCATGCGAAAATCGGGACTAATGCCCTTTAGATCATCAATACTATACCCAATAGCCTTCTTGTGCATGCGAAGCACCTTGTAAGAAGTTGTGAAAGCCGGCTATCCGTGAGTTTAGTAACTGACAATCACAGGACATTCCTCAAGCATCATCAAGAAATGCATATTTGAGATGAGAAGGTAAAGGTTTAAGTTCTAACTTCTTTACCGTGGTTCGGAAGTAGAGCAAATAGTCTCCATTACCTTACAATCGCTACCGTATCAATGTCAAGATCATCGAGTGAGATCAAGACTTGTCTCCAATAATTCATCGACGTAAATTGTGAAAAACTAACTCCGAGATCTCATCGAGTATGTCAATCTGCAACATGTGTGCTCAAGCATAGGGGACTTAATAGCATTGGTTAACCGAAAAGTAATAGTATCATCACCAACACTCAAAGTCGAGAGCCGATTTTACATCAATAACGAGCACCAGCGAGACATAGAAAAGGTCTACCCAAAATAATGGGAATTTGACTATCTTCTTCCATATCAAGTACTACAAAGTCCACAGGGAATATAAAATTTTCCAACTCTAACAGGGACATCCTCTAAAATACCCAAAGGATACTTCACGGATCGATCGACCATCTCAGAAAGTAATCTGTGTGCACTTTAAAGCACCCAAGTTCGGTTTATTACGACATGATAAAGGCATAACGAGATACACTAGCACCTAGATCACACAAAGCCTTATCTATAAACAGAGCACCCACATGACAGGGATGGAAAAACTACCAGGGATCTTTTAATTTGGGTGGGATTTTTATTTTGCAAAACAAAGACCTGCATTCTTCGCTTAAAGCAACCCTATCTATTCCACCAAAATCTTTCTTTTTGGTTATCATATCTTTCGAAACTTGGCATACACAGTACTTGAGAAATTAAATCGGTGAAAGGAACTGTTACCTCAAGATTTTTGACCATAGACATAAATTTACCAAGTTGTTGATCGACCTTTGATTTTTACATCCTATGGGGGAAAGGTAGTGGTGGAGTAGGAGAATCAAGAACCTTCTCCTTGCGTTTCTCTGCGTCATCCACTTTCCCGCGCTCAACTTCGCTTCGGAGCTATCCTCACCTTCATTGTCATCCACATCATCCTTCCGAACCGGAGGTATTGAATCATCGGTAGGCATAGGTGGCGCATCATATTGTGTACCGCTCGAAGAGTGACAAGATTAGCGGTTTCTTTAGGAATTGGTTGCCCCGCGATGACTGGTTGCCTTAGTGCATTGTTTCCACCACCCGAGCAAGTTAAGTCTCCAAATGCTTGGTGGTGTTCTTCAACTCCTTGATGCTCTCCTCATGATTTTTCCGCATAGAAACCATCATTTTCATTAGATCGAACATAGTAGGTTCTTGAGAGCCGTTATTATGAGGAGCTTTTCGATAGCCTCAGGGGTGAAGGCCTATTGAAACCGGGAGGGGGTTCCGAGGAGCCCCTTGATAATATTGTGGTCTAGCAGCATGTTGTGGTGGGTTTTGATGTGGTGGTGGGTAGGAAGATTGTGGTGGAGGTTGAGGATTTTGAACATTGTGGCTCTTATAGGAGAAATTGGGGTGATCTCTCCAACCTGGGTTGTAAGTGTTGGAATAGGGGTTGTGTGGTCTCTGCTGAAAAGCATTGGCATGCTCCATCTGATTAGGATCAGGTTGACTGTAGGAACAATCATGACCAAAGTGACCTTGAATACCACACACTTCACAAAAGGAGGAAGTAATAGGAGCCATGGAGGACATCGCATTAATACTCATGGGAAGAGTAGTGGACTGCGAAGATTTCAATGAGTCCATCTTCATGCTCAACTGTGCTACTTGTGAGGACAACAAAGCATATGCATCAGCATCCAACTTCTTCTTGGTAGTAGTCCCGGAGGAGCTATGATCATTCGTCGCTAAGTTGGCCGAAAAATCGTATCCTTCATCTACCCCCTTATCTAGGAAGACACCCCCTGCAGATGAATCAATCGTGCTCTTGATATGAGGTTGTAGACCATTGTAGAATGCTTGGGTGATGAACCACTTATCCAGATTGTGGTGTGGGCATTCTCTCTGCAGATCCTTAAACCTATTCCATGCTTCCTTCAGTGTTTCATCAGGTTCTTGTTGGAAGGTGGCAAGCTTGTGTCTTATTTCTGCAGTTTTGGTGGGAGGGTAGTACTCTTTCAGGAATGCTTCAGATATAGCACTCCACTCAGTTTCATTAACATCATTCAGCCACTTCTGTGCCTTGTCCTTTAGTGAAAATTCAAAGACCATAACCTTCAACTGATCAGGAGTGACCCCTTGGTGCTTAACGGTACGACAAAGCTGTTGAAACCGTTGTAAATGATTTGCAGGGTCTTCAGATGGATGGCCACCAAATTGATTCTGCTGGATCATGTTGATGAGGCCAGGCTTGATTTCGAAGTTGACTGCTTGTATATCAGGCATAGTAGGACCTGTGGGAACATTGCCAGGAGAAGGTACCCCATAAGATTTCAGCGACTTAGGAGGCATAATTGGTTCAGTTGGTTCTTCCGTGGTTTTTTTCTGATTAGCAGACTGCTTTTTCTTCTTTTGTGTCTTCTTGAGCTGCCGGATGGTTTTCTCAAGATCAGGATCAGTCTGAACTGGAGAACCTGTTCTTTTAGACCTGGGCATAAAAGAAAACAAAGAGAAATGTGCGAGTAGGATGGCCTCAATTGGAACTTGAAGTTCCAATGAGACAGCAGAAATAGTCAAATAATTAATCAAAAAGCTATAGAAACTAGCCGTCTCCCCGGCAACGGCGCCAAAAACTTGATGGGTTTTAAAATATACCGCAAGTGCACGGTGTCTGTTTGGCAGAAACTGGCAAATACGGGTCGATCCACAGGGAGAGGAGTTCTACAGATTT
This sequence comes from Beta corolliflora, assembly GCA_947648045.1. Classification (NCBI taxonomy): domain Eukaryota; kingdom Viridiplantae; phylum Streptophyta; class Magnoliopsida; order Caryophyllales; family Amaranthaceae; genus Beta; species Beta corolliflora. Next base: position 268,193 of record CANSZD010001844.1, on the reverse strand, counting down.
ATGTTCAATTATCTAACTACTTCCAGAGAGGAAAAATAATTGAGGAATTAATAACTAAGCTAGAGTAAACTAGAACGCAGAAAAATGAGAATTTATCAAATAATTAAAAACCTAGGGCAATCGATCGGTCCACCATGCTTATACCAGTTTAATCAATATAATATAGTTCAACAACACTTGGATTGAGGTTCGAATAAACGAAGTATTTCGCTAATCCTTGGTCAGGCATTAACAACTCCTAGATTAACATATGCCGCACGGTCGCTCAACATAATCAAATCTACCTATTGTAACAAGCCTCTAATGAATATGATCTTTCGATTCTAATTCTTATTAGCTAAACATAACTCATGATATTGCGCAATTACATGAATTAAACAAGTATAACAAATCAATAGGAATTATTTTAATTCAATCCAATTATTGAAGAACATCAAACCACAATCAAAAAGGTATAAACATGGCTTCCCTCTCTAAACCCTAGAAATAGACTACTCACTCATTATAACAAAGAACTCAATAAACAGGATCAAAGTAAAAGAATTCATTAAATTAAAAGAAAGTAAAGAAGAATACCGAATGATTGAAGAACAATGAAAAGGGAAATCGACAATCTATATAATCTTCCAATGTAAAAGTTCAACAAAAGTAGAGAGAATAAACTAAGTGTTTGGCCCTAAAAACGTAGAAAAATCAGAATCCGTTCCACGAAAATACTAAAAACCTATTTATACTAAATACAAAACCGGCTAAAAAAACCGAAAAATCGCGTCCCGAGAGTCCGCCCGGTCGGGCGACGGTGATCGCGGACTTACGACGAAGGAAAAATTCCGCCCGGCCAACCGGCGAAATCCGCCCGATCGGGCGCGTAAGCGTTTTCTTCGACGCCCGGCCGACCGGGCGAAATAAAGGATGAAAAAATCCCAAGTGTTGAAGTTCGCCCTGGCCGACGGAAATCCGCCTGGCCGACCGGGCGAAGGTATTTACTTGTCTTTTTCTTCGTGGAATCCAACCAAAATGCTCATGCGGTCTTCCGGATACGCCTTGGACCTTGTGTGACTGCTGGACTTCCGTGTTGCGACTCCGATAAAGGTACAGAGTACCAAATCCGCATCAAAACCTGCAAAACACGACAAGAACTCCAAACACATCAAATCCACAAGAAAAGGGCTCGAAAGAGCCTAAATCGACTATCAAAACTAAGGGGATTAGAGTAAATAATCGATGAATAATGAACACATCAGAGAAATATCATGTTGTTTTTCCATGTTGTTTTTTTTTTCTTTTTTGAGTTTGTAGGAAATGAAGGATTTATATCTTTTTATGTATGAAATGAAGTACCCTAGTTGGGATGAATAAAAAAGATATGTTTGTGAGAATTATCTGCTTGTGAGAAATTCAATGTGAACACAATTCTAAACACATGCACACTTTAACATTAAATATGACATGCAAATCATAATTAATCAATCATATGACACATGAAAGCATAACACATGAAACCTTAACAATCAAAAGCATGTTTCATCATTTTTCTTTTTCTCCTTTTCTTTCTTTTTTTCGTTTTTTTCGTTTTTTTTTTTTTACTTTTTCATTTTTTTTGTCCCTTTTTTGTCTCTTTTTTTGCACACATTATATGAATATCTGGAAACACATGGCATGTTTATTAAGAACAAACAGATACGATACAAAATCCACCAATTGCTTGGTTACTTGACCATGACAATTACAATTACATTGATGCCTAAGCGTAATATTTCTTCAACTGATCAAGATTAGTGAAATGGGTGAACTCATTCCCATCAAAATCCATTAGCTTTACTACTCCAGCCGTGGTGACATGCTTGACTAGGAATGACCCAGACCAGTTAGGCTTGAATTTTCCCCGAGGATCATGCAACGGAGCTCTATTTTCCTTTAGGACAAGATCACCTTCTTGAATGTCTCTATCTCGAATCCTTTTGTTAAATGCACGAGCAATTCTCCGCTGATAAAGTTGAATGTTATGCAAAGCTTGTAGTCGGCGCTCATCCGCAAATGCAAGCTCATCATAACGAGTTTTATATCATTGGTCTTCTAAGATTTCACTTTCTGCTATGACCCTGAGAAATTGTATCTCCACCTCAACCGGTAGGACTGGTTCCATCCCATAAACTAAAAAATACGGGGTTGTTCTTGTTGGAGTTCTGATTGATATTCTATATCCCCAAAGGGCATATGGTAGTTTGTCATGCCATTCCTTAGTCTTTTCAGTCACCTTGGCAACAATAGTCTTGATTGTCTTATTGGCTGCTTCCACCGCTCCATTTGTATGGGGACGATAAGGTGAGGACTGATGATGTTTGATTGCATACTTTGCAAGAGTTGTCTTCAGATGACCCTCAAATTGTGATCCATTATCAGAGATGATTTCGAAAGGTATGCCATACCGACATATAATGTTGTTAATCACAAATTTCGAGACTTGCTTTGCCCCTAGCTTTGAAAATGATGCAGCTTCAACCCACTTCGAAAAGTAATGAATTGCTACAAGAATATATTGATGCCCATTTGAAGCTTTCGGATGAATTTGTCCGATTATGTCTATGCCCCAACTCGAAAATGGCCAAGGAGAGGTCATATTATGTAGTGACACAGGTGGCATATGATTGAGGTTAGCAAATATCTGACATTGCTCGCAGGCGCGGACAAACTAATGCAATCACCTTCTAGAGTACTCCAATAAAAACCTGCTCGTAAAATTTTACGAGCCATCATCCTTCCATTCATATGGGGTCCACATTCTCCTCCATGAACTTCTTCCATGATAGCTTGCTTTTCGCTATCATTTACGCAGAGTTGTAGATTACCATCAAACCCTTTGTGATATAGTCTGCCTTTTCGTATGAGAAAATGAGCATCTAGCCTTCTGATGGCTATGTGGTTCTTCTTGCCACTTCCCTCTGGATATTGCATTGTTTCCAGAAAATTCTTGATGTCCTTATACCAGACATCATCATCATCTTGTTGAGCCAGTGTGGAGACAATTTGTGCTACCGTCACTATAGGTCCCTTCCTTTCTTCAATTAAAACTGACTGGATCTTTGTACCATTTTCCCATGTTAAATTAACAGCGAGATTGGCTAAAGTATCAGTGAAGCTATTTTGTTCCCGAGGAAGATGTTTGAAGCTGATACCATCAAAATAAGGGATCAATTCTTGAAGGTAATCTGTGTAGAGCTGAAGTCTCTCATCTCTAACCCTCCAAATTCCTATTGTTAGATATGATGAGATTAGAATCTCCGTATACAGTGAGATGTCTTGCCCCTGCTACCAAAGCGGCTTTTACTCCATATATACAGGCTTCATACTCAGCTGTATTATTTGTTGTTGGGAAATCCAGCTTGACAGCAAATGGAATATGGACTCCATCGGGATCTACTAACAAAACCCCTGCTCCATTACCTCTCCTATTAGAAGCTCCATCAAAATACATGCACCATTGTGGGTTGTCAATGAAGCATAAGTACTTATCAGGGAATGCATCATCATACTCATCTCCTGACACTGGTCCTTCTGCTAGGGCTTCAGATATGGCTCTTCCTTTGACGGATTTCTGGCTGACACATTGAATATCAAACTCAGAAAGCATAGCATGACATCTCGCCAATCTTTCACTAAGAATGGGTTTCTCAAACAGATTCTTGATTGGATCAAGTCTTGAGATCAGATAGGCGGTATGAGCTTGGAGGTGATGCCTCAACTTCTTTGTGGCATAGACCAAGGAAACACATGCTTTTTCCAGTAGGTATATCTTGTCTCATACTCCAAGAATTTCTTGCTGAGATAGTATATGGCAACTTCCTTCTTTGTTCCTTCTTGATATTAGGCTAAGAGAGCTCCCATAGCCGTTTCTGTAATAGTAAGGTACAAAATCAGAGGTTCCCCTGGTCTAGGCGGCATTAGAACAGGTGGATTTGAAAGATACTCTTTCATGGAATCAAAAGCTTCCTGACATTCCTCGTTCCACTCATGGGATGCCCCTTTTCTGAGCAGCTTAAATATGGATTCACACCTCATAGTGAGTTGTGAGATGAACCTGCTGATATATTGAATTCTGCCGAGAAATCCTCTTACTTCTTTTTCTATTTTTAAAGGAAGTAGCCCTTGAATAGCTTTTACCTTTTCAGAGTCCACTTTGATGCCGTCTTGATTGACAATGAATCCCAACAACTTCCCTGAAGTGACGCCAAACACACACTTTTGAGGATTTAGCCTTAGATTGTACTTCCTGATTCTTTCAAAGAAGGGCCTTAGTGCAGGGATATGCCCCTCACGATCTTCACTTTTCATAATCATGTCATCTACATAGACATCCACAATGTCCACTAGTAGAGAAATGACGATTTGCGTCGCCCCATTTGCGTCGCATGAAAGGCAAAACGACGCAAAAACATAATTTGCGTCGCATGCTATGAAGAGTGCGATGCAAAACATCATTGCATAAGCACCAGATACGAGCTATATGCGTCGTACCCTATTGATGTGTGACGCATATAACTCATGTGCGTCGGACACTGAGCCCATCCGACGCACATGTGACAAAATTTGAAGCCATATATGCGTCGCACTTAACTAATGTGCGTTGGAAAAGACTAATTTGCGTCGGACCCCTTGGCCCATCCGACGCAGATCAGCCCAAAAGCCCACTTCGCCCAACCCACTTTTTTTAAACCCTAGCGCCTCTCCCTCACACTTTCTCACTGTCCTCACACCAACATTTCTAGCGCCCCCTCTCTCTCTCTCATGTCTCTCTCCATTCTCTCATCAAACCCGTTCGCATTCTCTCTCAACTCAACTAAACTCTCATCTTTCATCTCTCTCAACTCTCATCAACAAGAACACCAACAATCGAACATCAACTCTCAGCATTTCCGGTGACATAGAGGAGGAGGAGACACGCGTGCAACAAAATTGAGGAGCAATTTTCCGGGTTTAGGGTTTTTGCCATTCTCGGTATCCCTTCTTTCTTCTCTCATTCTCTCTCCTCCAACTTCGGTAATTCTCTTCGATTTTTTGCCATTTTTCGAGATCTGATTTCTCCAAAATCGACAATGTCGACAAGAAGATTGAAGAACACATCGAAATCTCTCTCGTCGGTGAAGATTGAAGGAGTTGACGGCGTGGACATGAATTTTTAGGGTTCTTCATGTGTTAGATCTGATTTTTATTTCAGGGTTCAATTTTTTTCATTTCCTTTTATTTTATTTTGAATCTGGGTTCTTTTTGTATTTCGTTTATTGTATTTCATTTTTTCCTATGTTTTTTTGTCTTAGATCTGATTTTTTTTTCTAGGTTCAATTTTTTTCATTTCGTTTTATTGTATTTCGTTTCTGGGTTTTTTTTGTATTTCGTTATTTTGTGTTAGATCTGCTTCTATTTCAAACATTATTCGTTCTTGTGTATTTCGTTCATTTGAATGCCATATTTGCAAACTAGTCTTGCTTGGGCTTGCTTTGTAGTTCGTTTCTTGTGAATTACAATTTTTTCTTTGTAGTTCGTTCTTTGTATTTAGTTTCTTGGTATTTTTGTATTTATTTTTTTTAATGAAAAATTGAAAATTTGCGTCGCATGTTTCACTTTATCCGACGCAGAAGACGTAATTTGCGTCGCATGTGGCACCATGTGCGATGCAAATTAGTCTTGCTTGGGTTTGCTGATGCTGGGGAATTGGATGCGGGGGAGGGGTAATGTGCGTCGCATGTTGACCAGGATCCGACGCAAATAGCCAATCATCTGCGTCGTTTCCATGTCCGACGCAGATCTGTAATACTAATCTGCGTCGAGACCTGTGCCGTCGGACCTATGTCCGACGCAGATGGTGTTCCTAGGTCCGACGCAAATTAACAATTTTGTACTAGTGGTCGTGGATGAGGTCATGAAGGATAGTGGTTGCAACCCTTTGATATGTGGCTCCGGCATTCTTGAGACCAAAAGGCATAACTCGATAGCAAAAAGTGCCCCACGGAGTGATGAAAAATGTCTTCGTCATGTCTTCTTGGGCCATGAGTATTTGATTATACCATGAGAATCCATCCATGAAGGAAAACATTGCATGACCGGTCGTACTATCCACGAGAACATCAATGTGGGGTAGAGGAAAGCAATCTTTTGGTGATGCAGCATTCCCGAACTCTCCCATCCTTTTTAGGTACGACCACTATATTGGCGAGCCAACTCGGATGCTTTACAGCTTGGATGAATTTGGCATCAAGCTGTTTCTGGATTTCTTCTTTCACTTTCAGACTAATCTCTGGTTTCATTCGGCGAAGCTTTTGCTGCTTAGGCTTGCTTTCAGGATGTAAAGGAATGCGATGTTCCGTAATTTCTCTATTAACGCCAGACATATCAACATAAGACCATGCAAACACATCTACATACTCTTTTAACAATGCAATAAACACATACTGTTCAGTTGGGGAGAGGGATGAACCTATTTTGACCTCTTTTATAACATTTTTTGTACCAATATTAATTACAATGGACTCTTCCATGGGTTTTATATATGTTTCAGTTGTATCAAGTGATTCATCATTATTAAATTCACTGTCAGAAATAACATCTTGCATGCAAATGTTCTTAGATAAAGGTTCACATTCAATTTCCTTACTATCAGAGTCTTCTGACTGGGTATGCAAGGTAGATTGACTGGAAGATGAGCTATCAGTATGATATCCATCTGAAAGGGGTGAAAAGGTATTTTCATGAGATGGATGTGATGGTTTCCTAAAAACATTTTAAATTCTATAGGCCCGTCTTTTGCCTGACACTCAATACTCCACCTATGTTCAATGCTTTCGCCAAAAGGTATCATCAAAGACACCGGGTTAAAATCCTCTTCCTCAGAGGACTCGGAAGTGAAAAGTTTCTTAAGGACTTCATGTTCCAGATTATCCACCCAGTCATTTTATTTTTTCATTTTTTGTTTTAGGACAAACCAACTTTTGATTAAGTCCAGATTTCTAGTCTCATTGAAGAATATCTCCAATCCCAGTAAAATCTTCTGTTCCTTCCTACTAAGCCAAGGTTCTGGAAATTCATAGTACAGCTCAGTGTCTCCTTGCAAGATGAACTGACCGTTGAGGGTAAAAGAAGGTTTTTTGATGTTGTGAGAAGTGCTGCCCGGATCATATCCAAACCCATGTGAATTTTGCTTGTCTACTATGGGATTGGTTGCTTTATTCCCTTACCATCACGCCTTAATCCGGTTCCTTGAGTGTAACCCATATTCATCATGATTTGAAATCCTTTAGACAGAGGTTGCATGACAAACCCTACAGGCTCTTTGACCGCATTTGTGGATATGGCTGAGGTGTTTGTTTTCTGATGGTAATTGGTCATCCTTAGAGGAGGGACAAATTTCTTCTTTTTGGACCTAAAGGTAGAGAAAAAAATTATTAAAAGAAAAGAGAAGAATGCTACATATTGCAAAACGCATTGCAGAATAAAGAAAATTTCGAAAATGATTTCGCCATATTTTGACTGGAATGATCCACCTTTACAATTTATGTTTTATTTTTTTATTTTGACTCTCTTGAATGATTTTACTGTCATTGGGGTCGAAAACAAATATCTTTTTTATTCTTCCATTCCCTGCTTTAATATTGAACAAAGACAGAAAATATAGAGATTAGGGCATGTATCCCCATTGAAGTGTCAATTCAGCATTCTAAAATTGCTCCTATGATGACTGGCATCTCGAGTTCTGATCACATTGCCTGAAATACGACGGTTAATATATTTGAGTCGAACCCGAAGGTTGCCTACATATCCCCATTGCTCCAGGCGCATTTTATGTTTATGGGGAATCAGACTCAGCGTAGTTCGTTTATTTTAAGGAACTAAAGTTTTTTATTTAATAAAGCAGCTGCACTCATATTGAGTTACCTACGTACCCCAGGTGCTACATAGGTGGAGTGATCTCACAATGCACGTGTACGTGATAATGGAGATTCAAGCTGCACGTAGTTCTCTGATACTAACGAGCTGAAATATTTTTTTTCTTTTCTTTTTTATTTTGATGGGCTAACCCCCTACAGGACTTTTACCGAAGATTTTTTTTCCTTCTGGGAGACGATCAAGTAGCTTTGCGGTAGACAAGAGCTATGTTGGTTATCTGCTTGATGCGATAGCTGAGAGTGTGACATTGGTTTGTGCCGTGACCATGTAACTGATGATATTGGCAGTACTTGTGGAGATATGATCCTACAGGACTTGCGCCTGGGCGTCTAGGAAGTGGATGTATCCGACCTTGCTCGACTAATTTGCAAAGGTATCAACTTGGGATTGTGGTTGAGGGCGCGCCGATACTTTCCTTGCGGGCACTTCCTTATGGGTTGGACTAATGATGCCTCGATCAACCAGGTTTTGAACTTTGTAGTAAAGATCATGGCATCGATCAGTTTCATGCCCAAATTGGCGACAATAAGCGCAGAGTTTGCTCATGGTCTGTTCCAGGAAGGGGTAAACAGTGCACATATGCTAAGGCTTGGATTATACCTTGGCTCCGAAGATGATCATACACCATACTCAATGGTTCATCTATCTTAGCATATACCCTTGGATTTGTGTTGGGAGTTTCAAGATCTTCCCGAGGTCGTTTTTCTTGCAATTTTAGAGCATCGATGTCAAATCCATGTTGCTTTATGTGGCTGAGGGAGGTGTACTTGATAGAAACCATGTGACGATAATAGAAATCGTTCAGGTTTCGCAACAATATGAGCATGAACTCTCGATCAGTAATAGGGAAACGAAGCTGTGTGCGGATATGAGTGCATCTCAAACAAAAGTGCGAGAAAGTTTCTAAGGCGCTCTGACGCAAAGTGACTAGCTTCTGCTTCTTGACATCAGTCTGTTTATGCTCGAGAACCCAATTAACAAAGGCTTGGCTAGCATTTTCCCAACTGACTCTATCTACACAATCTGAAGAATAGTACCAGTCCAAAGCTGGTCCTTCTAAACTCCTGTCAAACAACATGGGGTAATCTTCCTCTAGTATACCCCATGGGTGCAAGGCATTCACAAATCCAACTAAGTGGACCAAAGGATCACCGTTACCGTCAAATTTCCGGAACTGTGGTAACTCACGATAATGATCCTCGTGTTGATATCCAGGAAAGAGAATCAGTGATTCAGTGCGAACTTCTCGGATAGGACCTACTATATTAAAGTCCAGGTCAAAATCATCAGTCCTAGATCTCTTCTTTGAGTCATTATCATCATCTTGAGGATTGCCGACACAGGATTCCTCCGGTGCTTCAACTGACGTATCATGAGTGCCGATGCTTGGAACTCCCACTTCTTCCTCGTCATCCTCACTATATTCTGGTTATGTTTCTTCAGCACTTACATCTGGTGTGGCTGCTGGAACCTCATTCATCCATGAATTTTCAAGTGTTGCTAGAATGCAGTGGGTAGTGTAACCATCCAACCTAGTGCCATCTACTTCGTTTAGATACAATACCGATTTCCCGGTGTTAGAGATAGTCATAATTTCTGGATCACCAGAATTAGTCACAGCACCCTGATCAGTGAGAAGCTTTACCTTCTGATGTAGAGTAGAGGCTACTGCTCTATTTTCATGCAGCCACAGTCTTCCTAATAAGAGATTGAAACATGCTTGAATGTCAATGACCATGAATTCTACCTTCCTTGCCACGAGACCACATTCAATGAGGAGGCTGATTAAACCCAGTACTTCTCTCTTGGCATTATCATATGCTCTGACCACCTGGCTGGATGGTACCAGATCTTCTTTTGAATACCAAGTCTTATTAGCACACGTAGAGGGCAAACGTTGATTGCGGAGCCATTGTCGATCAATACTCTGGGTATCTCCCATCCATTACAACGTATAGTGATGTGCAATTGTGATTGATATTGTCAGGGAGATCATTGTATGTGAACATGAGAGTTCGATCTACACCATGAATGAGGCCCACCATTTGGTCAGGTGTTATGGAAGAGCTTCCAGAGGCTTCATTGAGATGCTTTAGAACAGCTGCCCTATGAGGCTGGGAATGCATTAACAATTTCCAGATGGAAACATTAGCATTTACTTCTTTCATGCGCTTGATAGCATCATCTTCCTTGTTACTATCCTCTGTCATTGGCTCCTTCCCCTTTTCCTTCCTTCTCAATACCTCCAAAGGGTTTTCATCTTCCAAATGGGATGGTTTAAAATGACGACCTGCTCTAGTCAAATGAGATATATCCACGAACTCCTCATCACTAAGATCATCGAGGCAGATGGGGCGCCGGTATGTATTTGGAGTGGTGGAATGTCCTCCAGTGTTTTTCTCCACAATTGTCAAGACCGAAGAGGCATCTTCATCAGCATCAGAGTCCAAAATGAAGAAGGCACCATGATAATCTAAAGTTCCACACATGTCAGAGAACGGATCTTTGTTGAGAGTGAAGCTGGGGTCTTTACAAGGCATCATTTTGACTTTTTCTTGAGTGGAATAGTCATAAACAAGGCACTTGTAACCTACGGCTGTTGGCATTTCATACATTTGGGGAGTTGTCTTACGGATTAACTAGATCGGATCGCATCCATCTGAAGCAGCAGAGATTACATTAATGGCAAATGAGGGCTTATGATTAGGAAGGGGGTTTGTTGTGATGTTGAGCTGAGAGTCGTTTGGTTTATTGGAAGTGGATCCTAAGGAGAGTTTTCCCTCATCCACAAAGTTTTGAATTTGATGCTTTAGAGTCGTGCAACTTTCAGTATTATGCCCCGAACTTTGGTGATACTCACAGTTTTGGTTTGGGTCATAACCAGGGTAAGGATTTTTAGGAGGTGGACGTGGATTAAAGGGTTGAATGAGATTGACCTTTTTTTAGCTTGGAGAGAGCTTGGGAATAAGTCATGTTTAAGGGGGTAAAGTTCCTTTGTGGCCGTAATTGGAATGCAGAAGATGCGCCAATGGCATGGATCGCATTAGTTGTCTTAGAAGCTGTTGAATCATTGTTTGGAGTTCTTTTGTTATTTCCAAACTTTGCATTATAAGTAGCGCCACCACTAGGTTCATCTTTCTTGATGCCCCCCCTTTTCACAGCATCCTCAACTAGAGTTCCCGTAGCAATCAAAGCTTTGAAAGTCGGGAAATATTGGTAGGCCATATGCTTCTGATATACAGGAAGATGGTTATTCACAACCATTTGCAGTTGTTTCTCCTCATTAGGCCTACTCATCATTTTGGAGGCTTTGTTTCTCCACCGAGTGATGAATGAAGAAAATGTCTCATTAAGGTTTTGAGAAGTGGTCTCCAGATCCCTTCTAGTAACATCAATGTCTTCATTATATTTGTATCGGTTTGAGAACTCTCTGACTATGTCAGCCCAAGTGGATTTCTTTGTGTTTTAAAGATTGAGGAACCAATGTGCTGCAGCACCATCTAAAAACTATTGAAAGAGTTGAGCCATCAAAGATTCTTCCACTCCCTAGGGACTCATTGCCCCTACATACATTTTCAGGAAATTGGTGGGGCTGCCGGTCCCATCAAACTTTGTCAGGTAAGGCATCTTGAAGCCATGAGGCAATCGTGCCTTTGGGAAAAATGTTAACCCGTGAATGTCCATCCATGGTTCAGCCTTAGTCATGCCTTTTAAAACTTCCTTGAGCTTAACTACTTCTTCCTCGAGCTTAGTGGGAATTTCTCTCTCATTGTTCATAGGCTCAAGATGAAAAAGGTGAAGCTACTTCCGACTCCGGAGGAGGAGGAGGAGGAGGAGGAGGAATCTGGGCGCTTTGGCGCATTATGCCCAACACAGTTTGTTCAATATTATCCTGTCGGTCAAGCATGGCTTGGACAAGTTCTCGGAGCTCAGTCATTGGATCCGGTGGAGGGGTAGAGTTCTGTGGGTGCTCGTTGTTCGGAATTTCAGACATGTTGCTGAGACGTGAAGAAGAGAATACAGCTGGTGTAGACAAGGATGACAGTATTACCGAAAGAGAACGTTCACTATGATCAGAACTACCGAAAGAGAACGTTCACTATGGTCAGAACTTCGGCTAATCAGCCTAGATCCTGAGCGGGCCCATGCAAAGTTCCTGTGGAATGAGATGAAAAGTTAGCACATAAGTTTGTCCAGATTTTGTTTCTTCTTTTCTTTTTCTCTTTTTTTTTGGTGCAGGGAATGAAAGAAGTGATATCTTTGAAAATTATTTTTTTCTTTTAACCCCAATTTCTGTTATCATTTATTAAAAGGTGTGAAACCTTGACTTTATCATTTGTTTTGGATTTTTCATTACATTTTTTGATTTGTTATTATGTTTTTTTAGACTTGGACCTTTTTATTTACATTTTTAACTTCCACTTTTTAGACTCAAATTTTTTCGGGATAATACACAAACATTTTTCAAAATCAATTTGATAATATCCTTCCATTTCCTAGTACTACAGAAATAAGAGAAAAGAGGTATAACGAGGCCTGTGTCCTCATTTTGGCAAATTATAATGCCCCAGACATCATTCTTCTTTGTAGTGATCTGCATGTATTGATTGCTTCTAAGCGCTGAAACCATAAAAGAAATGTTAAATGCAAAAGGGGCCGCACCCGAAGGTTGCCTACGTATTTCCATAAGTGGATTTGGATTTGGGAAAGAAGTTTTTCTTGTGATGATTTTTTTTTTTTGAATGGAGAATCAGGCCCAACGTAGTTCTGATATATGAAATTTTACATTTTTTTTACAGCTGCACTCAGAAAATGAGTTGCCTACGTACCCCTTTTAGTACATTACATAGTAAAGAAAACTAAGATAGATGCAAACAACGTTAGATTTTTTTTTCTTTTTTTTAGGGGATCAAGCCGCACGTAACTCTCCCTACAAAGTACAATATATAAAAGCAATTGACTGATTCAGGTACTTCCGAAACTTTTCATATTTCAGTTTGTTGGGTGCCATGCCATGTGTTCTCCTGTCTGAAGACGTCTGCACCACGTTTCCTTTTTCTTCTTGACATATAAAGGGTTGTCTTCTCGGCTGAGGAGCCATGATGCCCATGCCTTGCACACTAGCATGCAAGAGGCTCTTGTTTCATAATCAATTTCATCAAGGAAGATATAAGGTTCCATGATAGATTGAATAACAGCTACTTTGTGTGCTGGACTCCCTTCTCCTTCACACTGAACTGCCCAGGTTTCTTTGAAGAGCCAATGTAACTTCTTCTCAACTCTCTCAACCTCACTCATGTCTGGTATCCAGTTCGGTTGATCAAGATCCTCTTCGGGAATAGGCCAATAGAAGTAGTATTTTACCAGTTTGAGGGGTGGTGTCTCTATGTGACCATTGTCGTACTCCTCATGATTTAGGTGACATATATGAGGTATGCGTGATTTTTGCATTGCCACCCCCATTGCTATATCTCATGGGACTGTGATTACCCCATGTGGAGTTATCATCTTCATCTTTTGGTGCAATGTTGATATGATAGCTTGGTTCTTGTGGAGCCATGGTCATCCCAACAATAGAGTGAAAGGAGCTTCGCAATCAACAATCAAGAAATAATTGACCTCTCGTATGACTGCCCCAATGCGTAAGAGCATGGTTGTTGATCCTATGATTTCCTGTGTTGAACCATCATATGCAACTATGGTTCCTATGGAGGCTTCTCCTTGTGGAGGAGGACACCCGAGCCAATTAAGGGTATCGAGAAGACAAATATTGGTGGAAGCTCCATTATCAACCATTACCCCTTTATATGTTTAGCACTTTGATCGACAACGATGTACAAGACGCTGTTATGAGTGGGGTTATCAGGCAGATCTTTATCTGAGAAAGTTATGGCCATGGTATTGGTTTCGGCCTGATCTGTGTTGAGAGGTCCTACTGGCATATTCTGAGCACAGGAAATGTCGGCGTAGGCAACGAGTTGATCAATTGTCATTGGGATAGTGTAAATAGCTTCTGAAATGGATCCTTGGGGTACTGAAGGAACATTGCTCCCTAGCATGCAAGGGTTGAGAGAACCATCCTGAGGACCTGTTTCATCTTCTACAGTTGGCGGTGCGGAGGTAATACTTCTTGGTCGTGTCGGATTCCCATGGATGGTTATTGTTCCCGAGGTTGTTGGGCATTTGAGTTTTCGGTGTGCAGGAGAGGCAACAACTTTGTTCGCATGGAGCCATGGTCGCCCCAACAACAAAGAGAATGAGGTTAAAGCTTCGACGATCGTGAAATCCGCATCACAAATCCAGTCTTTATACCTTAGTTGAAGATTGATTGTCCCTATAGCCCTCCCTGAAGAATTGTCGTATGCTCCCAATATTGTATCAGTAGGGCTTAATAATGTGCTGTTATACCCCAACTCATAAAGCGTTCCTTTGGGGCAAACATTAAGCGCCGATCCATCATCTATTAGTACATTGGTCAATTCTCGTCCATTGCATTTCAAAGTGATGTATAAAGCTTGATGAGGATCCAGTTCCTTGGGAAAATCAGCCTTAGTTAAGGACACAATTGGAGGCATCCATGATGGAGGAATGGGAATTTTTCCATCTTCTATTAGCTGGTGGATGGCATGCTGAAGGTCAACACACCGGTCTGTTTCGTGTCCAAACTGATGGCAAAAGTTGCAGTATAATCCCATATTAACCCCTGGCGGTGGCAAAGTGTAACAGTGATGCTTCGCTTCTAGAAGACCTTTCTTTTCAGACGACTGTACATAGTTCCTAGAGATTCTTCTGCATCTGCATAGATTTGATTGATAGACCAATTTGAATGAAAAGAATTATGAAGTAAATGTGAGTTTTTTTTTTAAATGGGTGAGCACACATGTTTTTTATAGGACACTTATGATAACTAAACAAGAATACTCTTAATATTTCAATAATCATTTAAGCAGCAGTTCAGCTACAGTTAAATGATTACTGAAATATTGACCGACTGAAAACGGACTGAGGATTTTTTTTTTTTGGAAAATTTTCACATTATTCAATAACTGAAATAAATAAAGGATGTTTGTGCATTGATCCTTGTGTCCTAAAAGTCGACTAAAAGGTGATTCATTTATGGAGAGATTATGTTAAAGTGGCATCGAGTCATTTCCATTGTGTCCATCGAGGGTGGACGCTCCTGACAGAGCCGGTCGCAATAGCTAGCGGATGCAGGTTTTACGCCCTTAATTCATTAATTTGTCATTTTAAAATTGTGACCCTTGCCAATAGACAAAGGTATCAGACCTAATAAGAAAATGGTTAAAAAGAGTGCACGTGTATGGATCGATAAACTACCAAGCACACGTAATTTTCACATACGCATGCTATATACCAAAATTAAATTGCGAAATGCCATGATTAACTTTTTTATTATATATACATATGGAATGGAAAATAACGCATTGCTCAGGTTTAAACCTCTTATACCTCAAGTGGAAGTAACGTCCCCAGTGGAGTCGCCAGCCCGTGGTATTCGATTTTTTACTGTCTTAATTAATAGTCTGAATCCCAAGAAAGTCTCCCATTGGACTATGAGTTTTAGAAAACTTTGAAGTCGCCACCCTATTAATATCTGAATAGGGACATATTTATTTAATAAATTATTTTAAAATCAATTTTAAGAAATATCATATAAACGATGATGACTTCATATGGATAAGGCTTTTTTGAAAATTGGTCTTTCATACCATGAGATAGGGTTCGGGGTTTAGGTTAAGAGGTGCAAACGTCTGGAACTCGTCTCCTCTTCCGTTCTACATAACGGGCTCTTACTAAATGCGTTATTTTCCATTTTAAAGTAATCATGACTATTAAAAAGAAAGAAATCACACAATTTGCACATATACACATCAATCATTTTTATTTAGGACTAATATATCATTTGTACATGGTACGTTTGAGCACTGAAGTTGCACTACGTACCAATCATTGCGTGATTGGATTCCACTCATGGATCAAAACCATCGTAGTTCGATCTGGTGTCTCACCCTAAATGGCCAATTCCATTAGCGAAGAAAAGGAAATAGATTATGAATAACTCACCTTTTAGAATAAGACAAATCTATTAGGAATAAGATAATTGGTAGGCGTGTCGCGCACCTATCAAAAGTAATTACCTAACCAACTACCCAACTATGTAGCAGAGCAAGTCAGGGTCGAATCCACAGGGACAAACAGCATCAAACACTAGATATCTTGACTCAATCTAACTAAACGAATGACAAACAATGATGAAAGGGGTGTTGAACTAATTCTAACACTAAACTATGACAATCACTAGAAACGCACAAGGTATAATCAGTTAATTAAAACATCTAGAATTAAGCATCACCACTAGCATGACCAATACATGAATAATCTCCATCCCAAATAAACATAATCAACGGTTTAAGAGGAGTAATGCACCCTATAACTACCAAAGACCTCTCCCGAGTACCAATGGCTACTCTAAACAAGCAATCAAACATATTCCCATAGAATCATGCAAGAAAGAGGCATTACGCATAGCATCACAATTAAATTCCTAGCAATCCCATCTAACTATTCCCATAGAAGATATTCATACCATTGATTGGATCAACAAAACCATCTAGATTCAATTCCCATTGAAAATAAGATATACGAGTCAAATCAAAATCACCTATCCCTAGTATGATAATGAGCATAAGAACAATCCAATCAAACAAGAACAATTGATCATATAAACTTGGGATTAATGGAAGAATTCATATATTAAATCATTGCTAGGGTTTTACTTAACCCTAGATTAATGGACTACTCACACATAATTGAAATAGCAAAACAAATAATAAACAAATTAAGAGACATAATAATAATGAAAGGAAAGAAGAGATTAAGAAAACTTAGTCTTTACTTGAAGGAATCAAAGCGTAGTAATCAATGTTTAACAATGGAGTAAACTCAAAAGCTCTCTAAAAAGTTATAAAATTTATTCTCTAGTAAAAAGGCGTCCTTTCTAATTCTAAGAAAATAGGTATTTATATGTCTCATAAATGCGCGCAACACGCGCTTAAAACGCTCAAAGATCGTCTTGCCCGACCGGTCGGGCGGTTTCGCCCGTCGGGCGATCATCGAGTATTATAATTCTTCGTCGCGCGACCGGGCGCCTTGAGTCTTCGTTCGCCTCGCCCGACGCCCGGCGGATTTCGCCCGGCCGGGCCCGCATGTAAGGTTTGCACCGGCAGCTAACTTTTCAAAACGCGCTAAGTAAGGTTCGGCATCCGACTCGACTAAGTAAGAATCGCCGACCACCGGGCGGATTGCGCCGGTCAGGCGGCTACAGTGTTTTTGGGCTCGATGTGAGATTTTTTTGCACGTCCGACTTCTTGTCTCATGTAGCGATCTCAAAGATTAGGAAATGCACCAAAAATAGGTTATTCCTACAAAAATCAATCAAAACACAACCACACTACAAGACACACATTAGTACTAAAAAGGGCTCGAAGAGCGCAATTAACACCAATAATCCATGAGAAATTGGGGTAAAATTCTATATAAAATAGACATATCAAACTCCCCAAGCTAGACTAATGCTTGTCCTCAAGCATTTCAACATAAAACATAGGGAAAAGTAAGACAAAAACTCTCAAGCACACACACAACAAGGTTTTCAAATCAATCTTCAATGTGAAAATGGAACCATGAAGGGAATAAACACAAAACTATTCAATCTATGTCCTAGATCTCATAATTGTGACTTGACAACCAATCTTAACACTTTGCTCCCCCAAGCTTGCCTTGACCATACATGATAATCCTCACTCTAGTCGTGCACACAACACTCATGTGTATAAAAGGGTCAAATAATCGCTCAAGGCTCCATTCCATTGATTATATCCTACCATAAGCTTGCACATCTTCTCACTCTCCACCGCTACGGGACTACGTTACATGCAAAGAATCATGAGGACTTCATATGGGTTGTAATGAAGGCTTAAGGTATGGGTATGGAAAGTTTTTGGAAAGTGGTGCTCAAAGGGGAAAGTGAAGCTTTTCAAACACCTTTGACAACAATTACCAAACTCCAAACACAAGCATTCCAATTGCACTTCATATTTTTTTTTTCATTAACTGAACCATAACTCCTCAAATAGAAACTCCAATTTCCTTTTATTGAATACTAAAGACATAAATCACAATCTTTTTTTTTTTTTTTTATTTTGTTTGTTTTTTTTTTCCGAAGGATTTAACCAAAATCGTCTATAGAAGAAATTAATAGGAGTATTAAAAGTAACTCTGAGGAAATGAACTCAACACATATCATGAGTTCTAACTAAGCATTATATCACATCAAACACCACAATAAATCTCCAATGTCACAACTTAACTTCATCAACATAGCTTCACAATCCCCTAGGTAGGACAAGGTAAAAGGGCTAAAGATGTAGTTAACAAAATGAAAAGGCTAGGCTCACAGAGGTGACAAAAAGGAGTAATCAATGTAGGTGGCATTTGGCTATGTAGCTCAGAAATCAACAATTGCCTCAATCATATTCAATGCATAAACAAGTCAATGCGGTCTCAAGGAGTATCAATGCAAGTTCTAGAGAATAGTAACCAAGGAAGAGCATCACACATGAAAAGATAGACTAAAAAGATATTAGTCCATTAGGCTCAAATAACCTCACTAGGTAGATTTTTGGCTAACAAGTATAGTCAAGGCTCCCTTGGGAGGATCAAACCGTCTTACCACAAACCATTCAAATCACAACGAGCAAGGAGAGATCAAAAATAGTTCAGAGTTATTCAAATCATGCTTAGACTTCACATAGAGATGAGCATAGAACCAAGCTTAGTGTGTACTATCAGCAGAGATCAATCCTAAATGCAACCTAAAATGCAACTTAATAATCAGCGAAATCCGCCCGACCGGTCGGGCAAGACGATCTTTGAGCGTTTTAAGCGCGTGTTGCGCCAGATTTATGAGACATATAAATACCTATTTTCTTAGAATTAGAAATTACGCCTTTTTACTAGAGAATACATTTTATAACTTTTTAGAGAGCTTTTGAGTTTACTCCATTGTTAAACATTGATTACTACGCTTTGATTCCTTCAAGTAAAGACTAAGTTTTCTTAATCTCTTCTTTCCTTTCATTATTATTATGTCTCTTAATTTGTTTATTATTTGTTTTGCTATTTCAATTATGTGTGAGTAGTCCATTAATCTAGGGTTAAGTAAAACCCTAGCAATGATTTAATATATGAATTCTTCCATTAATCCCAAGTTTATATGATCAATTGTTCTTGTTTGATTGGATTGTTCTTATGCTCATTATCATACTAGGGATAGGTGATTTTGATTTGACTCCGTATATCTTATTTTCAATGGGAATTGAATCTAGATGGTTTTGTTGATCCAATCAATGGTATGAATATCTTCTATGGGAATAGTTAGATGGGATTGCTAGGAATTTAATTGTGATGCTATGCGTAATGCCTCTTTCTTGCATGATTCTATGGGAATATGTTTGATTGCTTGTTTAGAGTAGCCATTGGTACTCGGGAGAGGTCTTTGGTAGTTATAGGGTGCATTACTCCTCTTGAACCGTTGATTATGTTTATTTGGGATGGAGATTATTCATGTATTGGTCATGCTAGTGGTGATGCTTAATTCTAGATGTTTTAATTAACTGATTATAACTTGTGCGTTTCTAGTGATTGTCATAGTTTAGTGTTAGAATTAGTTCAACACCCCTTTCATCATTGTTTGTCATTCGTTTAGTTAGATTGAGTCAAGATATCTAGTGTTTGATGCTGTTTGTCCCTGTGGATTCGACCCTGACTTGCTCTGCTACATAGTTGGGTAGTTGGTTAGGTAATTACTTTTGATAGGTGCGCGACACGCCTACCAAATTTTGGCGCCGTTGCCGGGGAATTGAATCTAGATGGAATTTTGGCGCCGTAGCGGTGGAGAGTGAGAAGATGTGCAAGCTTATGGTAGGATATAATCAATGGAATGGAGCCTTGAGCGATTATTTGACCCTTTTATACACATGAGTGTTGTGTGCACGACTAGAGTGAGGATTATCATGTATGGTCAAGGCAAGCTTGGGGGAGCAAAGTGTTAAGATTGGTTGTCAAGTCACAATTATGAGATCTAGGACTTAGATTGAATAGTTTTGTGTTTATTCCCTTCATGGTTCCATTTTCACATTGAAGATTGATTTGAAAACCTTGTTGTGTGTGTGCTTGAAGAGTTTTTGTCTTACTTTTCCCTATGTTTTATGTTGAAATGCTTGAGGACAAGCATTAGTCTAGCTTGGGGGAGTTTGATATGTCTATTTTATATAGAATTTTACCCCAATTTCTCATGGATTATTGGTGTTAATTGCGCTCTTCGGAGCCCTTTTTAGTACTAATGTGTGTCTTGTAGTGTGGTTGTGTTTTCAGATTGATTTTTGTAGGAATAACCTATTTTTGGTGCATTTCCTAATCTTTGAGATCGCTACATGAGACAAGAAGTCGGGACGTGCAAAAATCTCACATCGAGCCCAAAAACACAGTAACCGCCCGACCAGGCGCAATCCGCCCAGGTGGTCGGGCGATTCTTACTTAGTCGAATTCGGATCTTGAAACTCCAAGTGAAATTGCTCCCGCGCCCGACCGGGCGAAATCCGCCGGTGGTCGGGCGAACCTTACTAACGCGTTTCGAAAAGTTAAGCCGCCGGCAAACCTTACATGCGGGCCGACCAGGCGAAATCGCCGCGCGGCCGGGCGAGGCGAACGAAGACTGGCGCCGTCAGGCGCGACGAAGAATTATAATACGATGATCGCCCGACAGGCGAAATCTGCCCGACCGGTCGGGCAAGACGATCTTTGAGCGTTTTAAGCGCGTGTTGCGCATTTATGAGACATATAAATACTTATTTTCTTAGAATTAGAAATTACGCCTTTTTACTAGAGAATACATTTTATAACTTTTTAGAGAGCTTTTGAGTTTACTCCATTGTTAAACATTGATTACTACGCTTTGATTCCTTCAAGTAAAGACTAAGTTTTCTTAATCTCTTCTTTCCTTTCATTATTATTATGTCTCTTAATTTGTTTATTATTTGTTTTGCTATTTCAATTATGTGTGAGTAGTCCATTAATCTAGGGTTAAGTAAAACCCTAGCAATGATTTAATATATGAATTCTTCCATTAATCCCAAGTTTATATGATCAATTGTTCTTGTTTGATTGGATTGTTCTTATGCTCATTATCATACTAGGGATAGGTGATTTTGATTTGACTCCGTATATCTTATTTTCAATGGGAATTGAATCTAGATGGTTTTGTTGATCCAATCAATGGTATGAATATCTTCTATGGGAATAGTTAGATGGGATTGCTAGGAATTTAATTGTGATGCTATGCGTAATGCCTCTTTCTTGCATGATTCTATGGGAATATGTTTGATTGCTTGTTTAGAGTAGCCATTGGTACTCGGGAGAGGTCTTTGGTAGTTATAGGGTGCATTACTCCTCTTGAACCGTTGATTATGTTTATTTGGGATGGAAATTATTCATGTATTGGTCATGCTAGTGGTGATGCTTAATTCTAGATGTTTTAATTAACTAATTATACCTTGTGCGTTTCTAGTGATTGTCATAGTTTTGTGTTAGAATTAGTTCAGCACCCCTTTCATCATTGTTTGTCATTCGTTTAGTTAGATTGAGTCAAGATATCTAGTGTTTGATGCTGTTTGTCCCTGTGGATTCGACCCTGACTTGCTCTGCTACATAGTTGGGTAGTTGGTTAGGTAATTACTTTTGATAGGTGCGCGACACGCCATTACCAAATTTTTTTTTTTCATTTTGTTTGTTTTTTTTTTTCCGAAGGATTTAACCAAAATCATCTATAGAAGAAATTAATAGGAGTTTTAAAAGTAACTCTGAGGAAATGAACTCAACACATATCATGAGTTCTAACTAAGCATTATATCACATCAAACACCACAATAAATCTCCAATGTCACAACTTAACTTCATCAACATAGCTTCACAATCCCCTAGGTAGGACAAGGTAAAAGGGCTAAAGATGTAGTTAACAAAATGAAAAGGCTAGGCTCACAGAGGTGACAAAAAGGAGTAATCAATGTAGGTGGCATTTGGCTATGTAGCTCAGAAATCAACAATTGCCTCAATCATATTCAATGCATAAACAAGTCAATGTGGTCTCAAGGAGTATCAATGCAAGTTCTAGAGAATAGTAACCAAGGAAGAGCATCACACATGAAAAGAAAGACTAAAAAGATATTAGTCCATTAGGCTCAAATAACCTCACTAGGTAGATTTTTGGCTAACAAGTATAGTCAAGGCTCCCTTGGGAGGATCAAACCGTCTTACCACAAACCATTCAAATCACAACGAGCAAGGAGAGATCAAAAATAGTTCAGAGTTATTCAAATCATGCTTAGACTTCACATAGAGATGAGCATAGAACCAAGCTTAGTGTGTACTATCAGCAGAGATCAATCCTAAATGCAACCTAAAATGCAACTTAACCGAGGTATTTTTGCAAGTGATCTGTCAATCGACGCAGATGAAGGAGTGCTAGATATAACCGAGGTATCCTCATTGAGAACATCCACTCTCTCAACAATTTCTCCCATAGATGGAGAAGCCATGGAGTTTGTGAGTGTGTACTCCATCTTCTCATCACCTATTTCAAAGGTGATTTTTCCCTTTTCATATCAATTATAGCTTCAAGAAGGGCCAAAAAGGGTCTCCCAAGAATAATAGGAACGTTTGCATCTTCTTCCATTTCCATAACAACAAAATCACATGGAATGAAAAAATTTCCGACTCTAAGAGGAACATCTTCAAGGATGCCAAGGGGGAACTTAACTGTTCTATCTGCTAGTTGTAAGGAGATGCGTGTGGGTTTCAGTTCACCCATATTAAGCTTCTTCATTTGACAAGGGCATGAGACCGACACTTGCCCCAAGATCACATAAGGCATTCTTGATTTCAATATCACCAAGCTTAACAGGAATAGAATAACTGCTGGATCTCCTAGCTTCTTTGGAAGCTTGTTCCCAAAATAGCACTACACTCAGCTGTTAGTGAAACAGTGACATTCTCTTCAATTTTTCTCTTGTTGGAAAGCATGTCTTTCAAAAACTTAGCATAAGAAGGCATCTCCGAGATAGCATCCAAGAAAGGGATGTTAATATGCAACTTCTTCAAAATATCAAGGAACTTTCCATACTTCTTCTCTAGCTTTGCTTGTGCCAATCTTTGAGGGAATGGAACAGGTGGCTTGTATGGTGTAATAGGTATGACAACAGGTTCCTTTTTCTCAGTCTCCTTAGCTTCCTCTTCCAACACTTTTTCGCCTTGATCTTCTTCACTCGGCTTTTTGGACTCTTCTGCACTATTCCTTTGGTCATTCACCTTCCTACAGGGATCTTGCAATTCTCTACCACTTCTCAATGAGATAGCATGGATATACCCCTTTGGGTTTGGTTCGGTTTGTCCTGGAAGTTGGCCTGAAGGTTTTGAGAGGTGACTGATTTGTTGAGCAAGTTGGGTCATCTGATTCTCCATCATTTTATTATGAGCATGAATTTGTTGAAGGGAGTTGCTAAAGAAGTCATTCTGCTTTGCTTGATATTCAATTTGTTTTGCCTGAGAAGAAGCTAACTTCTCTATGATGGTTTCAAGGTTGGATGTTGAGCATGAGGAGGAAGAGTTGAATGGTGGTCTTTGTTGGAAGCCGGGTGGTTGGGAGTAATTGGTGTGTGGAGGTTGAGGTTGGTTATTTTTATAGGAGAAATTGGGATGATTCTTCCAACCTTGGTTATATGTGTTTGAGTATGGGTTGTTTTGAGGTCTTGTGTTTGTGTTTAGGAAGGCATTGGCTTGCTCAGATATCATGCCCATGGTGTTGTATTGACACTCATTCAATGAGTGACCTTGCACTTCACAAATCTCACAAATAGGTGCTATTGGTCCGCTACTCAATTGATCAACCTTGGCCGCCAAAACCTGCACAGTGTTAGTCAAAGTAGCAATAGCATCAACCTCATACTTACCTCCCCTTTTAGGGGCTCCACGAGACACACTCCAGTCATTCAAATAGTTGTTGGCAGCCATATCATCCAACAATGTCTTAGCAGCTTCCGGAGTTTTGGCCATGAAAGTACCGCCGAATGCGGCATCAATAGAACTTCAACCTCATGCTTGACCATTGTAGAATGTCTGAATCAATAGCCACTCAGGAATGCCATGGTGTGGGCATTGTCTTTGCAAAGCCTTGTACCGCTGCCATGCCTCATAGAGAGACTCCAATTCGTGTTGTTGAAAACCAGATATTTCATTTCTGAACTTTGAAGTTCTCATAGGAGGGAAGAATTTGTAGAGAAAGGCCTTCTTCGCTCGGCCATGTGGCGATCTTTCTCACTTCTTCTTCTTTTTAACCATTCCTTTGCTTCGTCCCCGAGAGAAAAAGGAAAAGCACAATATCGAATCGATCATCGAAACATTTGTTAGTTTCAAAGTATTACACTTCTCTAGAAAGCTAGCCAAATGATCGGTAGGGCTCTCTTTTGGTGTTCCCGCATAAGAGTCCCGTGAAATAAACGAATAAATTGTGGCTTAAGCTCGAAGTGTGTTGCATTGGTGGTTGGCTGGTGATGGTGGTGGTGGTCTCATCGGGCATAGCATATTCCCGTAGAGACTTTGGTGGTGTTTCATCTCCCATTGTTGATCTTTGTTGTTGTCTTCTTCGTTGACCTCCTAATCTCCCTTCTTTGTAGCTTCAATCTCGCGATCAAGAGTAGCTAGATCGTCCGGGACCCTTGCTACGAGTGCGCATGCAACAAAGAAGACCAAAGAAAAGAGATCAAACAACAAACAGAGTAACAATAATCGAACAAAAATAAGTTTAGCTAACTAAATCAAAGATAAACTAATCTAATACGTTAGTCCCCGGCAACGGCGCCAAAATTTGGTAGGCGTGTCGCGCACCTATCAAAAAGTAATTACCTAACCAACTACCCAACTATGTAGCGAGCAAGTCGGGTCGAATCCACAGGACAAACAAAGATCAAACACTAGATATCTTGACTCAATCTAACTAAACGAATGACAAACAATGATGAAAGGGGTGTTGAACTAATTCTAACACTAAACTATGACAATCACTAGAAACGCACAAGGTATAATCGATTAATTAAAACATCTAGAATTAAGCATCACCACTAGCATGACCAATACATGAATAATCTCCATCCCAAATAAACATAATCAACGGTTCAAGAGGAGTAATGCACCCTATAACTACCAAAGACCTCTCCCGAGTACCAATGGCTACTCTAAACAAGCAATTAAACATATTCCCATAGAATCATGCAAGAAAGAGGCATTACGCATAGCATCACAATTAAATTCCTAGCAATCCCATCTAACTATTCCCATAGAAGATATTCATACCATTGATTGGATCAACAAAACCATCTAGATTCAATTCCCATTGAAAATAAGATATACGGAGTCAAATCAAAATCACCTATCCCTAGTATGATAATGAGCATAAGAACAATCCAATCAAACAAGAACAATTGATCATATAAACTTGGGATTAATGGAAGAATTCATATATTAAATCATTGCTAGGGTTTTACTTAACCCTAGATTAATGGACTACTCACACATAATTGAAATAGCAAAACAAATAATAAACAAATTAAGAGACATAATAATAATGAAAGGAAAGAAGAGATTAAGAAAACTTAGTCTTTACTTGAAGGAATCAAAGCGTAGTAATCAATGTTTAACAATGGAGTAAACTCAAAAGCTCTCTAAAAAGTTATAAAATGTATTCTCTAGTAAAAAGGCGTCCTTTCTAATTCTAAGAAAATAGGTATTTATATGTCTCATAAATCTGGCGCAACACGCGCTTAAAACGCTCAAAGATCGTCTTGCCCGACCGGTCGGGCGGATTTCGCCCGGCCGGGCGATCATCGTATTATAATTCTTCGTCGCGCCCGACCGGCGCCTTAGAGTCTTCGTTCGCCTCGCCCGACCGCCCGGGCGGATTTCGCCCGGTCGGGCCCGCATGTAAGGTTTGCCTGGCAGCTTAACTTTTCTGAAAACGCGCTAAGTAAGGTTCAGCATCCGAATTCTGACTAAGTAAGAATCGCCCGACCACCGGGGCGGATTGCGCCCGGTCGGGCGGTTACCAGGTTTTTGGGCTCGATGTGAGATTTTTTTGCACGTCCCGACTTCTTGTCTCATGTAGCGATCTCAAAGATTAGGAAATGCACCAAAAATAGGTTATTCCTACAAAAATCAATCTGAAAACACAACCACACTACAAGACACACATTAGTACTAAAAAGGGCTCCGAAGAGCGCAATTAACACCAATAATCCATGAGAAATTGGGGTAAAATTCTATGTAAAATAGACATATCAATAATCACTCCAATTAGTGATTGAAATGAGATTAAGATAATCACTTTAATTAGTGATTAAATATGAAGGATTAAGATGATCACCTTAATCAGTGATTAAAAATGGAGGTTAAGATAGTCACCCTAACTAGTGATTATTCAAGGCTTAAGATAATCACTCTAATTAGTGATTAAATGAGAAAAACAATCGCCCTAATTAACGATTATTAAGGTTTAAGATAATCACTCTAATTAGTGATTAAATATGAAGAATACATTAATCACCTTAATTAGCAATTAAAATGAAGGTTAGGAAATAATCACCCTAACTAGTGATTATTCAACATTTAAGATAATCACCCTAGTTAATGATTAAATAAAGAGTTTGAGTTAATCATCCTAATTAGCGATTAACTAATGATTGGAGATGATCATCCTAATTAGTGATTAAATGAAGAGTTTGAATTAATCGCCCTAATTAGCGATTAATCGAGGATTGAAATAACAACCTTAATTAGTGATCACGTTTAAAATTTTCAAGAGGTCTTAGAAGAAGAGATTTGCTTCCTAATTGAAGGCTTTTGAGAAATAATCTTAATTGAAGATTATTAAGTCATTTAGAGAGAAATGACCAATTTGAGATCGAATTTGGAGATTGTATTTGGCTAATTGGAATTTGGCCATTTAAAATGAGACACGTGAAACGGCTTAAAATTAATTCGGAGATCATAATTACCAATCTAATTATGTCAAATTATATGATTAATCCATTTGAAGATTATGGAGAACAAATTTAAAATGTAAGATGGATCATCATACAATTTAACTTAGTTAGATTTACAATTTTTCCTCTTAATTGAGATTGGGTCATTTAATTCATATACTATGATATATTGGGCCCAACATGCAAAATTGGTAACATTGGTTGCTCATTTTATTAAAAAGAATTGTGCAATTATTTATGGAAATTATGCATAAACATCTCCATTGTTTTTTCATTAATTGAGTGATACAATAATTATTTACGAAGAAACTATTATCACAACAAAAATGTACAAATTCTATGATCTATACAAATCTTCAATCTTGATCTTCACCATGATACTCCTTGATCTTCATCTCCTTGAATGGGCTTTGGAATTCATGTTTATTTGTAAACTTGTGAAAATTAGAGATTAATTAACCTCTTTGATTTTGTCTTTTTATGACGATTTTTATTGATTTTTATTTACATGATAAAATGAGGCATTTTAAGAGAAACTTAAAATTTCATGATTTTTAATTTACATTTTCGTTTTACGAAAACAATTTTTTTTTTTATGAAAGTTGAGTTAATCACTTTATTTTATTTTCATATTGCACTTTTGTTTTTATATTGACTTATAAAATTCAAAACTTTCTGTAGAAAGAGTAAAATTGAGCATGTGATATACGTATGAATAGGTCAGTGAGTTCTTTATGTTGTGTCAAAATTTCACAAGCTTGTAGTGACAACTTGAATTATGGTAAATTTTATGCCCAAACTGGTCAAAATAGGACCTTCATCCAATTTGTTCTTTGAAATCCATCTTATTGAACTTATTTTGAAGTGAATTTTGGTATGAACATTCTAGACACTTTAAAGAAATAGATTTGAAATTTTCACTTGAATTGGACACTTTTAAGACCCTTTTTTAATTATTTTCTTAACTGAAAAGAAAATCAGTTTTCTGGAATTTTGAGATTTAAATGAACGATTTTGTAAAAATGATGTAATATTGTATAAAATTCATATGAACATGATTTTTATATTTTTGAAAAGCTACTGATGTTTTCTTCAAACTTGATATTCTTAGTTTTATCTAAATGATTTTATTTTAAACTTTATTGACAGAACAAGCTTAGGTGGTACTGGACAAAATCAGTTTTGCACAACAAAGTTGTATGATTTGTAATTATTTACACAAAATTCGTTTTTTAGAAATTCCAACATCGTGCACTTCATAGGAAAAATACTAAAAATTTACAAACTATTCTGATAATACAGACTAAAAATGAAATGTAGTACGAAATTAAAACTGATTTTAATTACAGCATCACATTTTCTTTTTATGGAGATATTTATGCACAATTTGTCTTGAATTTTTTTATGAAAATATTTTTTGGTGATGAACAACAACTTGATTAAGAGAAATCACATAATCACATTGTTTCCTAAGAGTCTTCCCATTAGAGTTGACTTTTCTAGGTGGGGTGATTTAAGGTTGGGAACCTATTAGGACTTCCTCATACCCAAATCACTCCAAAGATTAAAAAAATGATAAGAAGAAACAAGGAGAAAGTTAGTAGATGATTATGAAGATAATCAAAAATAACAAGAGTTTTCACTTTCCCTTGCTAGCTCAATGATGCACCTCCTTTTGCAAAGTTTTCTACCTTTTTTGTGATTTTCTTAATTTCTAAGTGAGTTTCTAAATCCACTTAATTACTAACTTAAACCCCTTTTTTGTGTTTTTCTTTTGATGAACTTCTTTACTTACTAATTACTTTCCTAACTTTTACTTTCTTTTTCTTGAATGAGATTTTTTAGAGGGAGGAAGTAGAGAAGATGAGAGTAGTATTGAGAGAAGCAGTGAAGTTGAGTTGTGTTTTAGCTCAACTTGGTTTTGAAGTAAAAAAAGGATGGTATTTATAGAGAAATGAGGGAAATAAACTAGGGTTTCAAAGAAATAGAAAATCAGATTTTTAACCCAAAAAATCTGATTTTTCTCATCCTTAATCACCCTAATGACATCACTCTAATGACCTCACCCTAATGACATCATCCAATCTCTTTCGAAACACAAATATTCTTATTCTTATTGGATTTTCTCATCAATGAAGCAAAATCAGATTTTCAGAAAATATTCTTCCCTAAACAACCTAATACGTAAAAAAAATGCATCGAAAAACGAGCAAAACAAAGCTGATTAGAAAGCTGCGCCAAACGCAGGAGCTTGCGCTAGGCACAACGCCGTGCGCTAGGCGCAAGGCTCTGCGTCTGGCGCAGGCCATGCTGTGCCCTAGGCGCACGATCATGCGTCTAGCGCATGATCGTGTGCTTGGCGCACACTCGATTCTTCCGGAAAAAATCCGAATTTTTGCCTTCTTACACATGGGATTTGATTCTTATTCTCACTCTTTTTCATGATTCTTATTCTCTAACTAATGGATAAATGAATGAACAATGACTTGACCATCAAGAAAACTGATTATTACCGGTTTTGAGGGACGATTAAAATTCCGGCGCCTAATTGCGACTCGTTTTTTTCTGTTTTTTCGAAAGACTAACTTAAGACAATTAACGAAAACTCGTCAAATTAGTAAAGACGAGCATGATTATACTACGAATCATTTTATTAAAACGGTGGTTGTAGTTATTGACTATGACTCACGAAATTTTTTATTTCTAAGCCGAAACTGCATGACTAATACGCAAAGATGGAAAACCGTACGATGGAATGAAACTCGCGCTCCGGGGCGAAACACGCATTTGACGGGGTGCGCGCTCCATGAAGCATGACGGTTTTCGTTATTTTTATTTCTTTTCAAAATCTTTATCTATCCGAAAAAGGGGTTTAAAATTTGGTATCTACAGCAGTATTGTAGAATTATAATAAAAATAATAGTAGCTAATAGTTGTAGTAATAGTGATAAGCCGATTGACCTTTTTGCTTGACCTGTTTAGATGGATTTGTCCAGATCTGAAACTCGAATTGAGATTGCACCAACGACCTTGTTTGAAATGACTTGACCTGGACCTGATCTGAATGACCCAATTATCAGGTCTAGTATGAGTGTATGATTAATGAATTATATTAGCTATATGTATATAAGTGTTTGAAAAATTCCTAATCTATACGTAATTATGTATAATACTTCCTCAATTTTGTTTAATTGCACCATTTTCCACTTTGTGGTATTTTCTTTTAATTGCAATAGTTTTTGGGGCTATTTTACCTTTTTGCCCTCATTCACCTACCCCTTAACCCAACTTATTGCCAATTAAATGGGCAAATGGGTCTAATCTTCCTCTCCCTCCTCTTTTCTTAAAATTTGTGCAAAAACGAAATGGTGTAATTTAAAAAAATAGAGAAAATATGTGATAATGATATTGATGCAATTTATCAACAGCTTTTTTTCTAAATTATAGATATCGTTGGTGAATTTATTCACGGTAAGAGCACGATGGAACTCACTACAACGAGGGACTATCATGAATCTTCTACATAATCCAAGTTCGTTGATGCGTCCACCAAAAGTCACAAGCTTGGTTAAGATGAATCCCTTACACAAGTGGGCGGAGGTGGGAAACTGTCTTAATTGCTACATTGTGTTTCGCATAAATTTTAAGCAATGTCACTTTCAAACTTTTTGGATGATACTTTTTGACCCATTTAATGTAAAATAAGGGAGAAAAAAGAAAAAAAAATAGTACTTTTTGGTAGAAAAAGTGAAAAAAAAAAAAATATTATTACTCTTTAGTGGGTTAAGTACTCCAAATAAAAGAAAATTTTAGACAATGTAGCAATTAAAAAGAAACAACCATTTAAGAAAAATTTAAAAATAAAAAAAATTAAAGGAATAGAAAAAATTTAAGCCAGAAGTAGAGGTGTCAAATACTGGGCCGACCCATGGGTGAACCCGCATGCGACCTAGACCCAACCTTGTTCCGAGCCGAGAGTGGTCGGTTGAAAAGCCGACCTATTCCGACCCAGCGTCCACCTGTGCCCAGTTGAACCCGTGGAATTGGTAACCCAACCTGAACTGGACCGACCCCGGTAGACCCGTGGCCAGTTGCACCCATGAACAACGACCCAGACCCAACCTGTTTCCGACCCAGAACTAACCCGCACCCAACTTCACCCGCCAATGACCCAGTTAAACCCACCCAGTTATCACCCAACCCAGTTGTGACCCAACCCAATTAGCAGCTGACCTAGTTGTGACCCAACCCAGTTATCACCGACCCAGTTATCATCCAACCCAGTTACCACCCGACCCAACTACACATGTTTAATTGTGTCGCCCATATAACACACTTTGGGCGACAATTTCTACTTTTTGTCGCCCATAGACACATCTTTGAACGTCACATTTTTTTTATTTTCGTTGCCCATAGCTCCAACTTTGAGCATCACTTTTCAATTTTCGTCACCCATAGCTCCACCTTTGAGCTACGCTTTCTCATTTTTGTCTCCCATTTCACATGGAGAAGGCTTAACTATTGTCAAATTTATTAGTTACTTGCCACACCTAGTTTGAATCCAATGACACTTGGGCATTATTTAGAAGATATATATAATTCATGGCATCACAAGCTTGATATATTTATAAAATTAAATGTTGATACATAGATAACAATCTCGACTAGATTGTATGCACATGACAATGTTGATACATAAACAATAAATAGAAAGAAAGATTGCTAATTCCTATCTATTGTTGTATTGCACAACAGGAATTATGTATTGTACAAAGTCATCATGTATCACTTGTTTTCTCTTGAGAAGAGTCATCATATACTTGTATCCTTCCACATATTATAACATCTTTTTGAATTGCACAAATCTCCTGCACATAAAACCAAATGCTTCTTAGTTGCAAATCTTAACACAACGACAGGAGCACCATTAAACTGTTAGTAGTTAGAACTCATGCCATGTAATAGCAAACAGAAAACTAAGGGGAGATTATACATATACCCTGATAGCAATTGTTCTCTAGAGATCAGCAATTGGACGACAATTAAAATGAAGACAAGAGAGCAATGAAGACAAGAGAGCAAAGAAGACTTAATTATCTTCTATATATTAGATGTTCTGCAAATCACATTCAAAACTCGACATAAAAAAACTTCCAGGGATCACGATAAAAAAGAATAACTAATAAAATTACAAGGGATGCTCAACAATATGGATAAATGACTTCGAATAAAGACCAAGATATATGAGTCTAATAAAATATCTAAGTAGAACAAAATACTCAAAATTCTATTGCATAAGCAATTTGCTCTGAACTAGTCACTATATCCATATCTCTTTTAATAAAGAATTTCATAACTAGTCACCTAGATGTATCTATTATTAACTAAAACCCCTAAATCATTACCCATTAAAGCACAATGTAGAAATATATAATCATGGAGGTGGAGAAACAAAGGTGCATTAAGTGACACTTTACTAAAGTAGTTCGACAATAATCAAATAGAAACAAAGAGTACATAATTTAGACTAACATTTTTACTTTATAATCTTAGTGACATAACAGACTATTAGTGAACTCTGTTTTTATTAGACAAAAATCAAATAGAAACAGATGTGTCTTATTACTTATTAGGCACAAGTAATTTATAATGACCTCTTTTTTTAATAAGAGAACAATCTAAGAGTTAATTGGTCCAGTCCTTTATAAAGTAATTATACCCAGAACTACCACTTTTAGCTCCATCAAAGATAAAGGAAACCTCACAATATTGCCTCATGTAGAACCAATACAGTTAGCCAAAAACCCACAAAATCAAAAAGTTCTTTCCTTTAGCTCAGTTTTTATGTTGCCAACTATTAAAGTTAAATATGATTGATATAAGTATGACTAACTTTAGGTTAACTATACAACCTATATCAAATGACTTATAAATCGTAAACCAAAATAGCTGAAAATTGGCAGTCAAACGAGCCTTAAACCATCTTCATTTTGCACTTGCAACTAAGTTCATTTACGAAATAGGGTTTCTCATCTCACATCCAAGAACACTCATTAACCATCTATTGATTCTTAAGCATCTCAAACAATAAGTCTTTCGTCTGCTGAAACATATGAGGGTACAATAATGATGACATTACCAATAACCCACAATATAAGTCATTTGATAGAAAATGATAACAAAAGAATAAAATCATGGAGTTCAAAAACTAGAGCCAAAAAGTAAACTCCAAAATGAAAACACAAGGGTAAAAGTTATGCAAGCAAATTAAAGGCACAAGCAGCAGTAGGAAACTTATATCTTCCCAAGGAAGATGAAAGTTCCACCTAAAGCATAACTATTGTTAATATAGTGCCTAGATAACTGAAACAAGGCAATTCAAAGCAAAACCACTAAATTTAACACCCATATGTATCCAGCAAAATTAGAGTAAAACATTTCAAACACTTACCGATCAAACTCCATTATTGCGCCCATGAGACATTGCTTTTGTGTAAATGCAACTCCAATTCCCAGCAAAACAGCTACGTCAAGAAGAAATTGAAAAAAAAAAAGATTGATTAAATAGAAATCAAGATCTATCCATCATATACAAAATTTAAAATTCATCTCATCTATAAAACCAAAAACTAATAGATCTGAAAAATATACCTATAAATGAAATTTACTAGATTTATATACCAAATATATTCAAAAGTATGAGAACATATTTCCGTACTTAACAAATGAATGAAAAAAATGAAGCCATTCATTTAGGCATACATGATATGGATTAATTTAGAAGTTAGTAAATTTCTTTAAAAATTATGTAAATATATTTTTTTTGTGAGAAAATCAGATAGATCTGCATATATCCAGAAGAAATACGAAATGTTTACCTTTAATTGAAGAGAAACTGCAAATTTGACTTGAAATTGCGTGAAGTCCATATGGAAAAGAAAACAATGCTTTTGGATCTATCTTTCACCATCTCAAGGGAGTGAAGTATTAACCACAAACCTTTAGTTTGAGAGAGAGTGAGAAATTTCAAAGAGAAAATGAGAGAGAAATTGATAATTTAGGGTTTTGATCGGAAAAATTGAGAGAGAAACTGAGAATTTTAGGGTTTTGATCGGAAAAAATGAGAGAATGGCTGAGAATTTTAGGGTTTTTTTAGGGTTTTGATCAGAGAATGAGAGAGATCTCTAAAGTGATGAGTGAGGACTGAGAGAGAATGAAAGGAGAGAAACTAAGATTAGGTTCAGAAAGAGGCGAAATGAGGGCGGAAAAAAGGGGGGTTATATAGTCGGGAATTTTAGGGTTAATGACTTAATCTCAACCGTTGGATTTTAGAGTGAATGGCTGAGATTTTAGAGTGGAGACTCTAGAGAGTTCTACTGTTCTAAGATTTTAGATTTTAGAGAGTAAAGAAATGAAGGGCTCAGATTTGATATTGGCTAATCAATGGTCTCAAACCATGATCCTTGATTTATTTTGTTGACCAATGAACATCAAGAGTGACCAAGCACGTGGATTTCAAAATATCAATGGTTAGATTTTATCTTTTCTTTCTCAAATCAATGGTTAAGGTTAAGTTAAGTATTCTATTTTCTAATTTCTAAATTTATAATTCTAGACAACTAATCTAGACTTCTAGTATTGATTTGTCTAGTAATTAGTAATCTACTTAAATTCCTAAACTATTATTAATATTATAAATTAATAAAAATTATAAACTTTAGAAGTTTAATTAGTATTTTTAATTTTAAACAAGTTGATTCATGTAAAGATGATTACGAATGACGTGAAACTGTTAAGCCAAAGTTGTAATAGCGTAATTATCGTAATACCGATACGACGATACGTATAGCAACTCAAAGAGACAGATAATCAAATAGACTTAAGACTCCTAAGTCCTATGTTACTATCTTAGTACTTTTAAGATCCACAACTGAAACATCAACGATGAAAGTCGATCAATCTGATGATGCATTGATGCTTCGATTATTGTTAACCGTGTAATAACATCGATGATCGAGCCCTATCTTGTATAAAGAACCCCATAACACGAAAGATGAAAGACGATCAATCTTTTGATGGTTATGGTTAATGTCAAAGACAATCAATCTTATGATCATTTGATTTATGTGAACCTTAACTTAACGAAAGTCAATCAATCTAATCTAATGATGCTTTGGTTATTGTGAATCGTGTAATAAAATCGAGCCCTATTTTGTAAGATAAATAACCGTAACGTGGTTTTTCAAATATGGACCGTTTAATAAGATCACCTCCTATGTTACGATCTTTTTAAGATGAACAACCGAAACATCAACGATCTTGATCCTCCACTGATATGATTGGTATTAACTATGATCTACTTTCATAGTTTTAATGTTTCATCCTCTACTGATATGATTATGTATCATCTTGATCACAATTATCATCTTCATATTCGATTAACGTTGATCATTGTTACTTGTTCAGTTGTTCCATGAACGATGAAAGTCGAATAATTTTATAATTACGATGCTTTCATTAATGTCAACCTAATTCTTTAATTCTAACTCTTTTTGTTGCTATATATTGACTTAGTGAGAGTGAATAAGTCACTAACTAACTAAATGATTAAGTTTAATAGTTTATTGACTCTAATCAATAATCGGTATGGACTTATGCCTTAGCCCTTATGGTTGTTACTTGAATATTGATGCAATCATGAACAAGAATAACCCGATGGGCAATAGCCAATAATATAACTATATAAATTATAAATCTTAGTTTAGTAACTTTTTAAATTAGTAATATAAGTATCAATGTATTATCACAAAATTCACAATGACTCAATCACATTTTACAATATCAGTGTATCACAAAATTCGTAACTTAATATATATATAATTCCGACCCAAGTCATTCCGAGAGCCGATTTGTTCCGACCCAAGTCAATACGCCGCCGGTTTGAGGCTTCAGCCAACCCAAGTCCTATACAGAGCCCGATTTATTCCGACCCAAGTCATTCCGAAAGCCTTTTTCTTCCGACCCAAGTCATTCTGAAAGCCGATTTATTCCGACCCAAGTCATTCCGATACCGATTTCTTCGGACTCAAGTCATTCCGAAAGCCGATTTATTCCGACCCAAGTCATTCCGATATCGATTTCTTCCGACCCAAGTCATTCCGAAAGCCGATTTCTTCCGACCCAAGTCATTCCGAAAGCCGATTTCTTCCGACCCAAGTTATTCCGAAAGCCGATTTAATCCGACCCAAGTTATTCCGAAAGCCGATTTGGGCCGACTTCACCTTATTCAATTCTGACCCAAATTCACCCAACCTAGATACCGGCCGACCCAGTCCCAGTCGACCCAGTTCCGAGAGCCTCCCACCCAGTTGAACCCGACCCAAGTCCGCCCGACCCACCCAGTTCCGACCCATGGCACACTCTCACCCAAATTATTCCGACCCAAATTATTCCGACCCAGGTTGGGTCAACCCAAACCCATCCAGTTCCCCAGATTGACACCACTAGCCAGAGGGAGTAATTTTTGGGTGTACTCCATTTCGATGCCTCAACTTTTCCATGTTGGTAGGTACTCTAACGTAAGAAAAAAAAACTAACAATAGTTCAATAGTACTCGATAGATATGTACGATGTGTCGATGACAAAACATCAGATAAGCACACAAAAGTTCGCACAAAAAGAAAGGCAAAGTTGCTTTCTTTGATTATCTCAAAGTTACAGAAGCCGGGAAAGCGACACAAATTGACAAAAGCAATTATCAGTCTCAAACTCTCAACTAGAGATGGCAATGGGTAGGGTCTGGGTAAGATAAGGCTAGAGCATTACCCATGCCCTAATTTTTGGATGTAGACCTATACCCTACCTATATCCATAGGGTAAAATTTTTTAGGACCCTTACCCGTACCCGTAGGGTCCAATAGGGTATGGGTAGGGTCTAGGGTCCAGAATGGGTCCAATATAAAAAAAAATCCGCTCATATTTTCATGTGTATATATAATTGTTAAGCACAATTCAACATATAAAGTTGTCGATTAGCACACAAAATATTATATTACATAGGAATACATAGTTTTTTTTCGCATCCCAAAAGTCTCATACATCCAAATATGAAGAAAGAAAAAGTTTAGAGCGAGAACGTGAGATACTGGTAAAATGAGACTGTGAAAGTGCGGCTAGGGTAAGGGATTAAGGGTTTTATTTTGACTGGAAGAGTTTCTTATATCTGTTATATATTAAATATATAAAATTATTTTAAATCAAAAAATATAAAATATATATATATATATATGATATATTATAAATAAATATATATATTATATATTAATAATATATTATATATATATATATATATATTATATTATATATATATATATATATATGTATGTATATATATATATATATATATATATATATATATATATATATATATATATATATATATATGTATATATATATATATATATATATATATATATATATATATATATATATATATGTATATATATATATACATACATATATATATATATATATATACATACATATATATATATATATATATATATATATATATATATATATATATATATATATATATATATATATATATATATATATATATATATATATATATATATATATATAAGTTTGGGAGGGTCTATGGATATGGTAAGGGTAGGGTCTGGGTATTTGAGAAGTGGACCCTTACCCTACCCTTACCCAATAGTATCAAGACCAATACCCTACCTTTACCCATAGGATTCAAAAAATTATGACCCATACCCTTCAATTAGGGTAGGGTGTGGGCGGGTCCGGTTAGGGTCTTGGACCCATTGCCATCTCTACTCTCAACTACTCAAAATACTCCCTTCAGTTTTTTTAATTGCTACATTTTTCTTACTTCCTTCGTTCCAAATTAGTTGTGACACTTTATATTTCAGGAAGTTTCGAATTAGATGTTACACTTTCATTTTGGGTAATAACTTCTCTCTATCTCTCTCCTATCACATTGTGTATTTGAAACCCTGATTATTGTTAAATCAACCCCTGTTTGTCAAAAAGTAAACATGTGATCTCTGCCATAAAGCAAAAAGTTGCATTGATTTGCGTGTCCCATTCAGCTTTTTCCCCCAAAAAGTACAATTGATTATTGATAAGAACCCCTGTTTGTGTATTTGAAACCCTGGTTATTGTTAAATCAACCCCTGTATGTGTGTTTGAAAACCCATGTTTTTGTTAACTCAACCCCTGTTTGTGTATCCCATTTCCCCTTTCATTCCCTAGTCAATTCCCTTTTCCCCTTCCATTCCCTAGTCAATTGCACTTTTTGGGGGAAAAAGCTGAATGGGACACGCAAATTAATGCAACTTTTTGCTTTATGTCAGAGATCACATGTTTACTTTTTGACAAACAGGGGTTAATTTAACAATAACATGTGTTTCAAACACACAAACAGGGGTTGATTTAACAATAATTAAGGTTTCAAATACACAAACATGGGTTCTTATCAATAACCAATTGTACTTTTGTGGGGAAAGTTGTGAGTGTCACTTTTTGGCTTAATATTATTTTAATGCTTCTCAACAATATTTTATTAATATAAATATGTGAGTGGGTGAGGTTCCGCTCATGATGAGTGTTTTATCATAGCTCATCACATGGGACTCTTTTGTTTTCTTTTTCTATCTCTCTCCTCTCCAAAAATTGTTTAGGAGTCCGTGATTTTAAAAGTGTCACTACTAATTTGGAACGGAGGAAGTAATTAAATAGTTGTTTTTTTACTTGGCCCACTAAAAACTAATAATATTTTTTTATTTTTTGACTTTTTCCATAAGAAAGGTAGAAAACTTTTTTTCACTTTTCCCCCCTTATTTTACATTAAATAGATTAAAAGTACAATCCAAAAAACTTGAAAGTGACATTGTCTAAAATTTTGTACAAAACACAATATAACAATGAAAAAAAGAACAGAGGGAGTAAATGAAAAACTCTTGTCATATTTTTAAGGGTCAAGATTAATTGTAGGCATATGACATATATAACCGATATTAAAGAAAAATAATGCTTGATCATAAAACATCTAAGATATAGCTATGATGACAACAAACCAGATATAACAATACGGGTTGACTTCATTTGTTCATCGAATCATGTAGCCATGTATGAGAGCGTCCTTGAAGCTATTTTCCTTTTTTTTTTTTATTACAATAAGGTAGCTGCTTACTTAGCGCTTGCGCTAAGTATCTAATCAGAGTCAAACTTGGATAAAGAAAAACCTTTTCCTTATTAGCCAAATAATTAGTACAAGCATACTCTTGGTTACTGGTTCAAATCAATCCAAAATCAGCGCATAAACAATTACACACCTTTTTTTTTATTCTGCTATAATTTCGACATAGTTTTGAAAAGAACTTTTTTATTGGACTGTGTAGATAATATAGAGAATCCAATATTGATTATAAGTTCGTGTAGCAAAACAGTAATGAACTTTTTTGTTAGGATTCTGGCCTAATATAGGGGTTCATTATGATGTTTGAACATGCATGGAGTTGAGGAACCAAGGTGGAACATGGTCTTCCATTCTACAAAGGCTTATTTGCGAATTCAGCTGCTGATCTATTTAGTGGTCCATGGGTTGGTCCATAAAATATGAAGTTTGGCAACAAGTTCTTTTATGCAAGTTATTCGAGTGCGATAAATTCTTTTTGTTTGTTTTATTTTTGTTTAGTTTCCCAATTTAATGAGGTTTATAATTAGGTAACTAGATATGTTTTGGGTATTTGGTATCTTCTAGGATTATTATCTTTAAAGACATTTATAATTATAGGAGAAGGGTTTTGTTGTTTGGTAAGGATATTTAATTAGACCAAATTAGAAAATATATACTTTCTCCATTCTATTTTAAATGAAACATAGGGGATCGGCATGGGGACTTAGCAAAGGATAGAGATAGAGAGAAAGAAAAAGGGGGACCCATGTGATGAGGAAAGAGATAGAGAAAAGTAAATACCAAATAAATTAACATTGATTAATTTTGAAACGGCCTAAAATGGTAAGTGTTTCATTTATTATAAATCGGAGGAAGTACAAGATTATTATCACTAAGTGAGGAACCTGTACAAGTGTGGAGAATAATTTTGTTAACCTCATTAGGTTAACCCTGGCATTATATATATATAGGGTTACAATACAGACCTAACATGAATAGAATTCCTCCTTATCTTGTGTACATACAATATTACACTAATACACCCCCTCAATCTTTACGGGGTGAAACAACGGATAGATTGGATCGATGTTTAGTAAAAAAATTAGTAGATAGGCCTTTAGTAAAAATATAAGCAACCTGCAACTGAGTAGGAACATGACGAACCATAAGACCTCCCTTGGCCACCATTTCACGAACAAAATGGTAATCAACATCAATATATTTGCTTCGATCATGATGAACTGGATTAGCAGTGAGATAAGTAGCAGAAACATTATCACAATACAATATCATAGGTCGTCGAAGAAAATAACCAAGATCAGCAAGAAGTTGCTTGAACCAAATAGTTTCGGCAGTAGTGTAGGCAACTGCACGATATTCAGCTTCAGTGGAGGATTTTGAAACAGTAGGTTGCTTTTCGAGCGCCAGGAAATCAAGTTCTTCCCAAGAAAAACAGCATAACCAGTAGTTGAACGACGAGTATCAGGACAACCCACCCAGATCTGCATCAGAGTAGGCAATAACAACAGTGGGAGAACTGCTGCTATGTAAGAGAAGACCAAACTCCAAAGTGCCCTGTAGATATCTGAAAATTCTTTTCACAACATGAAGATGAGTAGTACGAGGAGCATGCATAAATTGAGACACCATATTAACAACATAAGCAATATCTGGACGAGTCATAGTTAAGTATTGTAAAGCACCAACCATACTACGATAATCTGTGGGATCAACAAGAAGTTCTCCGTCAAGAAGAGACAATGTAACTCTAGAGATATTGTAGATGTCGTATGACTTTGAATCAATGAATTAATTTTTAATTTCAAAAAAAAAAATGTAACTCTAGAGACAACAGGTGTGCGAACTGGTTTAACAGTATGAAGATGAAATTTACGAAGTAAATCAGAAACATAGTTATTTTGAGACATAAATAAACCAGATGGGGTACGCACAACCTGAACACCTAGAAAATAATGAAGATCCCCTAAATCCTTCATAGCAAACTGAGAAGAAAGGACTGAGATGAATTTGTGGACAAGAGCAGAGCTACTACCAGTAAGAACAATGTCATCAACATATAATAGAATTATAATCAGATGACTACGAAATTCGAGAGTGAACATGGAAGTGTCACAACTGCTGCACTTGAAACCAATAGATAAGAGAAAATTGCGAAACGAGAGAACCAAGCTCGAGGAGCTTGTTTCAAACCATAAATGGACTTACGAAGACGACAAATATGAGTTGGTTTAGAGGGATGAACAAAACTCGGAAGTTGTCGCATGTAAACCTCTTCATGAAGAAAACCATGAAGAAAATCATTTTTGACATCTAATTGACGAATAGACAATTTAAGAGAAACAACAATAGTAAGAACTAAGCGAACAGTAGTAGGCTTAACAACGGGACTAAAGGTTTCAAAGTAATCAATACCTGCCTGCTGGTGATTTCCAAAAACGACAAGTCTGGCTTTGAACCGCTCCACAGAACCATCAGAATTGTATTTAATCCGATAAACCCACTTACAACCAAGTAAATTCTTATCATAGTTGCGAGGTACCAACTCCCATGTATCATTTTTAATCAAAGCCATATATTCATCAAGCATAGCTTGACACCAACGTGAGTCTTTAGAAGCTTGTTTGAAATTAGTCGGTTCTGACTCAATAATTTCAGTTTTTTAAGTTCATTAAAACCTTGGGCTTTGACACCCCGTCTTTTAAACGGGTGACCATTGGGTGATGATTGTAGACAACTGGAGGAGACCGAGGCGCTTGGGAAGTAGTGGACACAACAAGAGATGCAGAGGGTGGAGGAGAGGATAAAGCATGAGTAGTCTGTGGTGGAAAAGAATCACAAGGATGAGTAGGAGCACTCTTTAAAGAGTGAGGAGAAGGCAGCCCAGTAGTGGGAGGCCCAATACATGGGCCAGCAGACCCAAGCGAAGAGGAGGGAGGGCCTATGGGTCGAGAGGAAGTCACGCGTGGGGAGGTTGGTAACCCAGCTGGCGCTAGGGAGCCAGCGGGCCCAACAGATTGCCTGGGGGGAAGCTGACCAAGCCAGCGGACGCTGGAAGTCCATCGGGCTGGTCAGGGAGTTCGAAGGTAGGGGGATCAAGCCCAGCGGGAGATGAAATCCCAGCGGGCTGATCAGTGGGACTAGGGGAGAGGGGTTTGGGCCAGCGAGGGAGGTATTGCCAAGGGGAGGGGGAGTGTGCACAAGTAGGGAATGCGCAACAAAGTGAGGGGACGAAACACACGAATCTAATGAGGCAATACGCACATTAAAAGACACATGAGCAACATTTGTGGGACTCCAATCAACAAGCAAGACCGAGGGAGATGTATAAGGGACAAAAGAGTTGGAACCAACAAGGGAGCGATACGGGAATTTATGTTTATGAAATTAAACATGACGACTTATATAGACTTTGTTGGTAAGAGGATCGAGACAACGATAACCTTTATAGTCCACAACATATCCAATAAAAATACATTGTTTTGACTTAGGTTGAAGTTTGTTGATTTTGGAATCCATGAGCAAAGGAAAACAGGCACAACCAAATGTTTTCAAAAAAGGATAAGAAGGAGGACGATGAAAAAGTTTTTCAAAAGGAGAGGCACCCCCTAGAACCGAGCTAGGCAACATATTGATGGTATAAGTGGCAGTGTACGAAGCATCAACCCAAAATTCAGCAGGAAAATCAGAGTGAATAAGCATAGTACGAGCTATTTCAATAATATGACGATGTTTGCGTTTCCCAACACCGTTCTGAGCTTGAGTATGGGGACATGACTTTTGCAAAAACAATACCATTGTCACGAAAATGCTGAAGAAGAGGGGAATTATCAAATTCCCGACCTCCATCACTTTGGAAAATTTTAATTTTGCAATTGAACAAATTTTCCACCATCTTTTGAAACACAAGAAATTGAGAGTGAGCATTCGATTTGCGACGTAAAGGATAAATCCATGAATATCGTGAGAAATCATCAACAAAAACAACGTAATATTTATAAAATTGATTCGACAAAACAGGAGATTGCCAAAGATCACTGTGAATTTTATATAATGGATAAGGAGAACAATGTTCAACTGGTTTAAAAGGTAATCGATGAATTTTCCTAACTTACAACCAACGCAATCATCATAAAATTTTGAAGTATATGAGATAGACTTATTTGAACATAAAGATCCTAAAACTCTAGAGGAAGTATGACCAAGCCGAGCATGCCAAACATCTCCAGATTCCTTAGTGGCTAGTAAAGCAGGAACGGAAGACTCATTGGTGACCAGGGTGGGTTGAATTGGATAGACACCTTGCTTACTGGATCCCCGAAGCAGAACCTCCCCCGTTGTCTTGTCCTTAACAGAAACAGAGTTTTTATCAAAACACACAACACAATCATTTTCTTGACACAACTTGTTAACTGATAATAAATTATGTTTCAAGTTAGGCACATGACAAACAGAAGACAAAGTGAGAGGACGACTTGAAGTTTTTAATGTCCAATTTCCAACACTTTTAATTGGGAGAGAGGTACCATTTCCAACTACAACCTGAACTTGACCCAGTGTAAGGGATAATATCAAAAAGCTTACCATCCTGAGGAGTCATATGAGATGCAGCTACCAAATCCAGCTACCAAACTAAGTCATTCGCTTCACCACCAACAGACAGTGCAGCTAAGGCTCGAGTGATAAAGTCCCACTTGAAGAATTATTTCCTGCTGAGGACAGACCATTAGTAATAGAATCAATGCAAGGCATACTAGAAAATGACAAGTTAGAACATGTGCTCATACCATTCTGACGTCCCCGATTAGCATTGGTGTTATTGTTACCAGAACCACGAGCATCGGTTGACCACCATTGCCACGATTTTGATTATTACGACCACCATTGTTACCACATTTGTTCTTATTATTCTTGCCTTTATTGTGGCCACCGGAATTGTTCTTAGGATTAGAATTACTAGAACCAGATGATTGTACCGCAACTAAGGCATGGTGAGAGGAAGAGTCTAACCCTTCCTTAGAGCTTT
The DNA here is from genome assembly GCA_947648045.1 of Beta corolliflora. Taxonomy (NCBI): domain Eukaryota; kingdom Viridiplantae; phylum Streptophyta; class Magnoliopsida; order Caryophyllales; family Amaranthaceae; genus Beta; species Beta corolliflora. The sequence continues at coordinate 223,834 of CANSZD010001844.1, read as the reverse complement.
TGATACGTTGCTCATGAAGCCAAAGCTTGGGGCACAAGTCATTAAAACTCAAAGCAAATGGATAATGCAACAAAGTAGTGACAATATGATCATATTCCGAATCACGATCCAAACCAAATAATGTAAACTGAACCAAGTCCTGATTAGAAATAGGTGACTGAATGGCAGCTAAAGAATCAGCGATAACTTTAATTTCACGCAAATAGCCATCCATTGTCTGAGAATCACTCTTTTTAATATGTGAAAGACGACCTTTCAATTCCATAGAACGTGCCATACGAGAATGCATGAAGCGAGTTTGCAAACGATTCCATATTTCCATAGAAGTAGATAAGTCATGAACATCAACAAATACATCACGAGAAAGAGTTGCAAAAATCCAAGATTTAATTTGTTGATCAACACCTAAATATTCATAAAATTGAGGATTAGGAACCGAAACACCACGTTCATCAAGAATATGAGAAGGGGGAATTGAAGCAATGCCTTTAACCATACCAAGTAATTGATGGGAAAGAAGCAAACATGTAATCTGAGTTTTCCACAACAAATAATCTTCAGGCGAAGAGAGAGTGATAGTTACCAAATTATCAAGATTCGGCTCAGAGATTTGCGGTAACGTAAACACAGGCTGCGGGACCAAGGATGAGGACGGCGCAACAGTAACCTGGTGAAAACCCGGTGGAAAACGCGTGGGAGTACGCGAGGAGGACGATGGCGAGTGGGCTTGAAACAAAGCCGACGAGAAGCCATTAAGAGGCTGCAAAAAACCAGCAGCGCCAAGGAAGGGTTGCGAAAAGGGAGCAGCACCAAATCGCATCGGCGAGCCATAGGTGGCTGCGGACGCTGGTGGATCACGCGCGGCCGTGGGTTGCGCTGTGGCAGCCGAAGCAGCGGAAACATGGGTGGCGGCGATCGTGGTCGACGCGGTGGAGGAAGTATCCATGGCGTAGGAAAGACCAAGAGAAGCAGTCGAAGGAATCATGAATTTTTTTTAAAAGAAACCTAGGTTGTGATACCATGTACAAGTGTGGAGAATAATTGTGTTAACCCCATTAGGTTAACCCTGGCATTATATATATATAGGGTTACAATACAGACCTAATACGAATAGAATTTCTCTCTATCTTGTGTACATATAATATTACACTAATAGAACCATCAAGTGACATAATTATTTTTGAGTGGAAGAAACCATCAAGTGAGGGGTTGTATTATTTTGGAGGAACTTAATAATACAATTTATTTTGAGTCGAGGTCATTAAAATTTCCTCATAAACACTTGTTTCTTGTTTTTGTTATTTTTGCTACTTTCTATACTATATGTACATTGTGGTTATTGTGATCTTGGGCGTATAACACCATGTATCTTGGGAAGAAACCATAAAAATCAAATTATGTGCCCATTTGGGATCACTAATCATAAGTATTCTAATCTTACTTAAACTTTAAATTTAAATTAGTCATACTTGTACTAATTAATCATGTTCAATGGCGAATCTAATGGGGCCTTTCCGGGCTGTGGCCCTCCCCATCCCATAAAATTTTGGTTCGTTTAATCCTAAATGTTTCGATAGCCAGCAGGAATTTATTGGGTAGCTCAGTTGGTATGCAGACAAATGGGATTGCCCATCAACATTTAATTTCTACTTTTCTGCCTTGCCCTCCTTGTTAGTTTTTTTTTGGGTTAAGGGGAGCATGAAATAAATTAAGTTAATGTCTTACACATTAATTAAGTATCAGTGGGGTGATTTGCCCCTAGATTACAACATAAACACAAAAGTTCAAAGGTTAGGTCCTCTAATCCTATATTAAGTTCCTCCCAAGGCGATTTTAAAAACTGGTGGAACACCATTGCTTCCTTGCTCCCTCTTCGAACCACTTTGGCCAAATTATTAGCTTCCTTTCCGTGCTCCCTAGTAGCTTTAAGCACCTCCTTCACTTGTTCCTCCTGCAAGAACACCCTGTAATTTTGTGTCATGTTAGTATATCTGTCCTTAATCTTTGCTTCGCAATTTATATTATCCACAACCACCATTGAATCTGTGATAATAATGCAATCAGTCCATCCCTTCCTCTTTATCCACTTTAGCGTTTCAAGAATGGTTATCATCTCTGCTGAGTTTGCATCGTTGCTAACAAGTGTTCCACACAAGCCCTCAATCCATTGGCTAGAGCTATTCTTACATATCGCCCCATACCTGCATGGCAATTGATTTGGCAAAATGAGGCATCAACAATGATAGAGTAGTTATGGCTTCGAAAGATTTCTGGTTGGTTTAGTAAATTTTCAGGAGTTGGTGGTGGGGAAACAGGTCTTGAGCAAACAAATTCCATAATAAGATAGACATATTGATGCCATAATTGATCAAGTTTTAAATCCTTTTTATTGAACATACACCCATTGGTTTCTTCTAATCCAAATCCTCCAACAGATGAAGGGAAACATCGTTGCCCAAGGGGCATTATGCTGATCTTTGCTGGTCATATTAGACTTCACATTGTTTATGATCCATGTATTAAAATCAAGGGTAAAGAAGTTCCTGGGCAGTTTAAATTTGTTCCACACCTCAAGGGCTCTAGGGCAGTCTCTTAGAACATGTTCTCTAGTTTCAGGTATAGTTTGACAAAATGGACAGTTAGGATTATCCTGTACATTCCTACTATAAAACACAGCTTTGGTAGGGCAACTGTTCCATAGACAAGTCCACAACAAATTCTGGATCTTTGGGTGACAGGGTGCCTCCCAAACACTCCCCCAATCCACAAGCAATTTTGTTGACAATGTTATCTTTTCCCATTTTCTTTTTCCTTTCTAACTTGCATTGTCAATTAATATCTAAACTAGTGGCTAAATACTTTTCACTAAATTTGCACTATCCCCTCAAAATGAAAAACTATATTTACCCTATTAAATACTACGTACCTTCGTTCTTTTTCTATTGCAACAATGGGTTTGGACACGGTTTTTAATGAAGTGAAAAAAGTGGGTAGTTTAGTATAAATATAACCCTTTAATAAACTAGAGTAGGAAAGAAATCAATCGTAAATAATGTAAAAGCAACTTTATGAGTAATTAATGATGGTTTTAGTAAGATAAAATAAGGGTGATATTATCAACTAAAGTTGCTTTTTTACCAAAAGTGATATTGTAGCAATAGATAGATGTGAAACTACCCAAAGTGATAATTGTTGCAATAGAACAACAACGGAGGAAGTATATATCTATTAGAATAAATAATGGATGTGAGTTACTAGCTACATCTTCTTAAAATTACTAAAATGTCATTATTGCAATTATAACAATAATTTTAATATACTAATAGACCTCCTATTTCAAGAGGCAGAAAGGGGATGACGTGCCTAAATTCTTGGTAAAGACTAAAGACTATGAAATATGATGATATACGACATATACCCATTAGGCAAAAACTTAAAGCATACTTAATCCGTTTCTTTTTAATCTACACACTTTCCTTTTTAATCTGTTTCTTTTTAATCTACACACTGTTACTTTTTCTATATTTGGTAACATGTCACATCTACTTTATCCTCTTTTTCCACCCATATCATCCACTTTTTAATATTTTAACTCAATTTTTACTTTCCTCTCTCACTTTTCAGTTTCTTTCTCATACTTTTGTACTTCCTCCTTGTTTCTCCCCCTAAGTGAAGTGAGTAAATTAAAAAGAAACGGAGTGAGTACAACTTTATATTTTTTTTTCTTTTAGAAAACACAATTTTACATGTTAAAATATTAAAACTCAATTTTACATGTTAAAATAATACCAATGATTATGAATGCACCTCTTTTTCTAATTCGACAGTTGATAATATCTTTTAGGGAAATTCCACTTGGTACCACTGTACTTTGGGCTTTTCCATTTGGTACCCAAATTTTTTTTGGATTATATATGGTACCACTATAGTTTGGACTTATTCTCTACCGTAACATTATGTTAAACAAAACATTAGTTTGGGGGTTAAATAGGATTAGTGGTTTGTCTAATTTTGCATAATTAAGCTTTTGGGAATCATTTTTAACCTTAACGACCAAATTTAAGGTCTAATTTGGTAAAAAAAAAAAAATAGGCATTTCCTAACACGTAAATGAGCTTCTAGTCGTTTTTCTCCAACTTCGACTTCAATTTTGACCCATAAGAGCCAAAATTTCTCCCAAACCTTAGCTGAACAATTCTCGATACACAATGCACGTAAACAAGACAAACTACTAACCCTATTTAACCCAAAACTAATGTTTTATTTAACATAATGTTACGGTAGATCATAAGTCCAAACTATAGTGGTACCATGTATAATCCAAAAAATAATTTTGGTACCAAATGGAAAAGTCTAAAGTACGATGGTACCAAATGGAATTTCCCTATCTTTTATAATAGGAAAATTTGTAAAAAAAACGATCTTTTATATACCACTTTTTATAAGAAACAACATTTTAAAATTTTTATGTCAAATTGACTTTAAATGTTATTTTCTTTTTTTTTGTGAAAACAACCTTGTTTACTTTTCCCGCGTTGACTCTCGGAAACCCACCCATATGCAATGCACGTGACTCGACTTTTTCATTTTCTCACTCTTTCTCTCCCTCTTCCCTGCAACTACCCCATCCAAGCTCCTTCTGCCCATTAATTCTTCTCCTCTTTCTTCTGCAACTTCCAGCTTTTTCCCATATTCTCTCTCCTCCACATTATCATGAGTTGCTGCTGCTGTTGTTGTCCTTGCGGCATTGGTGGGTACTTGCGGGAATAGCGGGATCAAGGTGTTCGACGACATTGTTGTTAAATGTTAATCTTTCTTTGAACCCCATTTCAGAAATGTTAAGGGAAAATTATGTAGATTTTATTTCACGGGTGTTGCCGCCATTAACGAAACTAACAAGATGAAGATGAAGCTTTCTCTCTCTAAGAACTTTCTCTTTCCTTCTTAGAATTGATGGGCAGAGGGGGGTTCGACTGGGGTAATGGGCCTAGTGGGCAGGGAAAACTGAAAAGAGAAGGAAAGGGTGACAAAATCAAACATTACGAGTCACGTGCATTTCACATGGGTGAGATTAATGAGTCAATGGCTGAATTCGGGAGTCAACCCCAGAATTCGAGAGTCAAAGTCGAAAAAAAAAATATGGTTATTTCTTGCAAAGGAAAAAAATTCTAAGGTTTGAAGTTGCCGAATTTTTTTTAAAAGGTTGATATGATAAAAAGTGGTATATAAAAGGTCATTTCTGATATATTTTCCTTTATAATAATCGGGAATCTTTATAGTAGACCTGCTCATGGCACACCCAATGCTATTTTCGCCAAATGAGCAAAATGAGCAAATGAGCAAATAAGCTAAATGAACAAATCAGCTAAATGAGCAAATGAGCAAGCATTTTTACTCATTTAAGAAAATGAGCAAACACTTTTACCCAAATGAGCAAACTTTGTCATTTGCTCATCATCATCTTCCTCACTTTCAGATCTGGATTTTTTTTTTTTTTTGCGAAATTTAGATCTCCATTGTTGTGTTTGGAAGGTTTGGAAGGAGGAGAGAGAAGAATTGAAACATCAACCACCGAACAATAGAACAATTGAACAAATGAGCAACGACCAAAACAACAACAACAGAACAAATGAGCAACAATGGCGTCGGAAAACCCTAAACCCCCAATCATCATGAGAAATTTCAACTCACTTCAACCAAACCTCAAAACCCTAACAAAAAACCCTCGCGCAGCAAAAAACCCTCACCTTCATCTTCATCTCCTTCTTCGTCAATTAGGGTTCTTGCGAAAACATATTTACCTTTCGTTAATCGATCTCTCTCTCCTCCCGAAACGCCTCGGCGTTCAAAAGGAGGTCGTTTGAGGAAGAAGAATCTTCGATGACGCCGATCGAGCTTTCACCATGAAAACGACGAGGAAATAAGCAGCAGCACATCGCCGGAAAAAATGGCAGCAAAAGTAGCGGCAGAGGAGAATACGCGGAAGAGGAAGAGGAGAGAGAGTACGCGAAATTTACCAATGTACCCCTGAAGTTGTAATTTATTACGAAAATGCCCCTGGGTGTACCATGAGCATGGTACACCCGGTGAGCATGGTACACCCGGTGTACCATGAGCATGGTACACCCGGGTGTACCATGAGTGAACTCATAATAATCATCTTCAATAATTATCAACTGGTCCAATTTAATATCTTTAATAATGTATAAGTAAAAATTATGAATATAAGTATATTAAGACAATTTAGCAAGATCCCACCTTACTAAATGCAATTTATGTTATTTAACCAAGACAAAAAAAACTACAGAGAAAGTATTACTATACTCATAGCAAGAGCTAAGAGAGGGAATGGTGGTAACTAAGTGGAGTACCACTCGTATTCCAGGGATTTGCCCAAGGTCTGAATCCTCATCGGCTCATATTATTGGGACATTTACTTGTGGTGGCAATGGGCATTTAAGTTTGTCTTTTGGGCTGTTTAGCCTGTACCCAACCTATGAGCTGGTGTAGCCTACATGCTAGTAGCCTAGCAGGGGTTAGTCTTCGGAATTCAGCCCAATTATCTTTCTTAATAAAATAAATAGCAAGAGTTAAGAACCTTTACATCCATCCTACTATTTTGGCGGATGATATCAATAATTTTCGTAAACTCGTGTATTAGTCATTTTGACAGTCATGTTTGGTATTAGTTAAATAAATAGATAAAATGCCTTGAAGATAGATATAAAGGTACCCTATTACGAAAGTTGCACAATAGACCTTGAAGATTACACACACAATTTAAGAATTCAGCATTGACATAAAAAGAAATTGCTCTAATTAAGAACATCATTTTATCAGATCGTCGGACAAGAGACCAACTATCTTTAATCCAGCACAACATCCTTTTTTTTATTTCACACTGATAATGTTTTTGGTTTTCAAACACTAACTTAATAATGAGTAAAACACACACATAGCCTTCGGTATATCAAGTACTTAGTAGAAAATTGGTGGATTTGTCCTGACCAATTGACATTAACTATTAAGGTGCCTAGCAAGTTTTTTAAAGATATCAATTCCAAACTGCAATAACTGATGAGGTTCAGGTGCATTTTCATTCATCTTCTCATATTCATGAGTAATTTTAACAATGCAACATGCATTCCCTTTTGGAACTACACACAATGTGCTTGCAAATTTCTTGTAATAATTCTTCATTATACTTCCATCTATCGCACTCTCATCATTTGCCTCAATTTTCTCAATAAGGTACTGTGACTTCCCTTCTGTGAAATAAGTTGCACAAATCATAATAAGATTACAATTTCTTTTTAAATGGTAACAAGAAGGACTCTCTTTAAACATCAACATGCACGATGTTCTTGGTCTAGCATTTGCAGGCCAGACACTTGAGAGTAAAGGGGGAAAGGTAAGGTGAATCCCTATTCCCAAATACCGCAGTTGAAGCTTGGAAGAATTCGACCTTGTAACCTTAAGATTACAAGGTAAATCCCCAACCAACTACATACTACATTAAGCAAGCTTGGTAATAAGATTACAAATTGGATTCTAATGTGCTTTGGATGAAATGGTATAGTATGTTGGTTCCATCAAATTTATTGGTACTCATAACTCTTCAAATTAAAACTGGATATTAAAGTAACATGTATAACAAATGGAAGTGTTAGGAGTACCATTTTTTTCCAAATAATGGGCCAGTAATAATGCGTAATAAACTTCAATTTAGGATCTATAAATAGAGACTATGTATCACTTCCTCTGTTTTGGATGACTGATTCAATCGTTGACATAGGCCGTTGTTATATTTTTGTCATTTTTGACACCATGATAATAACACTCTCTTCTTTCATTATTATCGAACATAAACTTGTGTGATTCCAATCCCAAACTCGTTATTTTCTTGTGTGAGTTTTGAGACTGGAGTAACGTTCAAACACAATATTACCAGATCAACAAAAGTTATATTCCATCATTTACCATCAAACAGAAGACAGCATACTTTAATTTGTCTTTTATTTATTAATTTATTTTATATACTAAAATTGTAAGAAAAAGATTAAAGAAGAAAGAAAGATGTTATACCAATGATATAGTCCCATCTTCTGGTGCTACCCACACTTTCCCAGTCACCTTGATATGCTTCAACCCTACACATGGTAGAACATATGTTGGGAATATTGGTTTGGGTGGCCATGTTCATCTCAAATAGCTTATCAGCTGAACAATTGAGCTCCACTTCCCCCTCCAACTTTCGCAATTGAGCCATAATTTTCCTTCCCCCTTAGCACTAATACTACAAAGTAATGAACTATGATTGCACCAAATTAATGAATAATTATAGATACATATATATGATGCTTTTGTTAGATGAACATGCATTGTTATGATATAGTTCGACGTTAGAAATATATGCGCTTTATCTAGTCCATTCATTGGATCAAACATAGCTTGCTATGGACGCAAATATTCCCACCTTTTCTTTTTGGTATGTAGGAGATAGATAGTCAAATTTGGATTCCGTTTAAGAGATGATACATATAGAGATAAAATATAAAGCAAATAGATACATATAGAGAAGGGGAATGGTAACAAATATTGCTATCTTTATTGAGTGTTTAGTTCAAGCTAAGGAATGGAAACGAATAGTAACCATTACCATGCACCAAGTAATGGATTTTGCTACTTGAGGTGGAGGGGAAGGTAACAAATTGGGGGAATCTATTACCATCAAATAATGGTAATGAATTGATGTGGGGTTGAACTAAACAAGAATAATGAGGATCGATAATTGAATCAGTGTCTTGAAGCCCAAAAATAGTGAGAACCAGACGTGCTTAGAGTATATTTGGTTGAATAATTATTAGGTTATAAGTAAGGAAATCAATTACCTACTCGCGTTTTTCTTGTTTGGTTTAGCCCCTCCTCAACCTATGACCATTACTTGGTGGAAATATCTTACCTATTGTTTTCCCCCTCAAATAGCAAAATCCATGTGTTGGTGGTAATGATTACTATTGTCTTTACATTCTAACGCTTGAACCAAACATCCAATAAAAATAATAAGTTTTGTTACACTTTTTGATGAAATTCTTCATCTAACAGTACTGAATGTAGTATAAGAATTTTAAACAATCAATTAGATTGAATTGAATTGATGAGTTTCATTATATCAATGTGTTTAGAGAGAAATCTACTCTCTAATTCTGAGATAGAGAGAAATCTTATTATGTAAAAGATTAAGCTACAATTATTACAACTTGAGCTATATATACAGAACAGTAGAAGCTAGATAAAACCAACTAACTAACTCTAGTTGAGCTGGACTATTGTTTAACAGAATGAACAGAATGAGCTGAGCTAGCTGCTTTCTTGTTAGAGTTGTTGGAGTTGTGGCTTGAGCTCCTGTTGTGGCTTGAGTTGCTGGCATCAATAGCTTCAACACCCCCCCGCCCCAAACTAGGGGATGGGGAAGTATGGCTAGTTTGAAAAGGAGCTCTTTATGCTGAGCAACAGGTAAATTTTTTGTAAAAACATCAGTCAATTGATTGTGAGTGGGAAGATAACTAAGTTGAAGTAAGCCTTTAAGAACCTTGTCTCTAGTGAAATGACAATCCACTTCTATGTGTTTTGTGAGTTCATGGAAGATAGGGTTTCTAGCAATGTGAAGAGCTGACATGTTGTCACAGTGCAAAGTCACAGGAATGAGGGTAGAGAGACCTAACTCAGCAAGCAATCTGACCAGCCAACAAACTTCTGAGGCAGCTTGAGCTATAGCTCGATATTCAGCCTCTAAAGAAGACTTAGAGGTTGTGCCTTGCTGTTTAGATTTCCAACTTAAGGGAGAATCACCTAGGAGTATAACATAACCAATGACAGATTTCCTTGTATTGGGACAAGCAGCCCATTCTGAGTCACTATAAGCTTGTAGAGTAAGTTTGTCAGTAGCTTTTAGGAGAATTCCTTGACCAGCAGTAGAGTGAACATAATGGAGTGTATGAGCAAGAGCTTGATAATGTGGAATCCTAGGTGAATGCATAAACTGGCTTAAGCTTTGGACATCAAAAGCAAGATCAGGCCTTGTATGAGTTAAAAAATTTAACTTGCCAACTAAACTTTTGTAAGCTGCTGGATCATGATAGAAATCTCCTTCATCATTTCATAACTTCACATGAGTAGGAAGAGGAGTAGAAGTCTTTTTGTTAAAGGTAAGACCACTATCTTGAAGTAGTTCCTTGGTGAACTTATGTTGAGAGAGAACAAAGCCAGCTGCTGTAGTAATGACTTCAATGCCTACAAAATAATGTAATTTTCCTAGGTCTTTGATGCTAAAAGTATGATGTAAGTAGGCCTTGATAGAATCAATAGTAGACAATTTTGTGCTTGTGATGATGATATCATCAACATACACAACAAGGATAGTAAGATCACCATCTTCTCTTTTAATAGAGAATAATCATTTATGGATTGGATGAAACCTTGTGAGATCAAAGCTGAATGTAATTTTTCAAACCACTGTATGGTGGCCTATTTTAATCCATAGAGAGACTTCCTGAGTCTGAAAACAAGGTTGTTGGGGTTAGGTAGACCAGCTGGCATATGCATGTATAATTCTTCATGGAGATTTCCATGTAAGAATGCATTATTTATATCTAATTGATATAAATCCCACCCCTTGGTAGCAGCCAAAGCTAGAATGCTTCTTATAGTGGACATCTTGACAACTGGTAAAAAGGTTTCTTAATAGTGTATCCCGTATTTTTGGGTAAAACCCTTGGCAACCAATCTTGCCTTATATCTATCTATAGAACCATATGCTTTTCTTTTGATTCTATAGACCCATTTGCAACCAATGGGTTTCTTACTATTAGGAAGACAAACAATATCCCATGTTTTATTTTCAGCTAATGCTGAAATTTCTTTACCCATTGCTTTAGTCCATAATGGATCTTGAGCAGCTTCAGATTAACTGGTTGGTTCAAGAGTATTCATCAAAGAAGCTATAAAAGCTTTAGCTTGTGTTGGTAACTGCTGGAAAGAAAGTAAGTTGCACCAGGGAGTTTTAGTAGTGTGAGAATAGACAAAATCTTTCAGATGTTGTGAAGGTTTAGAAATTCTAGTAGATTTTCTTGTGAAGGGAATAATAGGAGATTGAGTTAGAGAAGGAGAAACTAGTGAAGAAATAGAAGTAGGTGAAGATGTGGTTGATGAATAAAGGAATGTAGGAAGAGGAACAGAACCAGGGTCACTTAACTGTAGGAAGAAATATTTGCATAGGATATATATCTGTGAAAGAGGAGTGTTTGTATTTGTGGAATAATGAAAAGGAAAGTGTTTCTCAAAGATAACAACATCCCTAGATATTAGAATTTTGTGTGTAACAAGATCAAGTACCTTGTAGCCCTTTTGTGCAGGAGGATACCCAAGAAACACACAAGGGTGTGCTTTAGGATCTAACTTTGTTCTGTTCACAGTGGTGGTGTTTGCACAACATAAACAACCAAAGATTTAGATGTGTGAGGGTAGGTTTATATTTAAAAGTTTCTCAAAGGGTGCCAAGTTGATAATACTTTTAAGTGGCATCCTATTAATCAAAAAGGTAGCAGTCAAGATGCAATCTCCCTAATACTTGGTAGGAACTCTTGACTGAAGAAGAAGTGACCTTGCTGTTTCAAGCAAGTGTATATGGTTGCGCTCAGCTACACCATTTTGTTGTGGTGTTCCACTGTAACTCTTTTGATTTTCAATTTCTCTATCAATGAAAATTTGCTTCATGTCTCCTTCTATGAGATCAGGGGCATTGTCTGTTCTGACAGTTTGAACTTGTACATGAAACTGAGTAGCAACAAAGTTCAAAAAATGAGTCATCAATGCAACATAATCATATTTGCTTTTCATTAAATGAGTTCATGTAACTCTTGTAAAGTCATCAATAATTATAAGGAACATATTATGACCAGAATAAGTACAAGTCTTGTAGGGACCCTAAACATCTACATGGAGCAATTTAAAAGCAAAAGTAGATTTTATGAAACTACTAGTAGGAAAAGATCTTCTAGGTTGCTTTGCTAGTGGACAAACTTGACAAATGTTCTCAGCTAAGCAACCTTGTATATCTACAGATTTGTCTAATCCTTTGATCTTATTGAATGAGATGTGACCCAATCTAAGATGCCACAGTTTGGCATTTTCTACAGCAGTAAAGCAAGTAGACAAACTAGGAATGGAAACAGAAACATGAGTATCACGAACATCATCAGTAGTAGAAGTTGTAGAGGAAAGAACATCTTCACTTAGTTTGTATAAGCCATGCTCCAGCTCACCAAGAACCATGTATTGGTTCATTAAAGGGCCCTGAACCAAACACTTGTTATGAGTGAATTTTATTGTGTAAGAATCATCTTGACACAACTTTGGAATAGAGATGAGGTTAAAATGAAAACCTGGAACATGTAGAACATTTTTAAGTTCTATTCCAACATGTTTTACCTGAACTTTTCTGCCATCAGGAATGGTTATGAAGTAGTTTTTACCAGACACTTCATGATAATTTGTGAATAAATTCAAGTTGGAGCACTTATGATCAGTGGCACCACTGTTCATGATCCAATTTTGGTTTAAAACAGAATTTAAATAGAAGGTACCTGCTAGTTGAGCAATAGCTGCCAGACCAAGAGAACTAGAACCACCAGCGTGATGTTCATTTTGGTCTGCAGTGTTATGATGATTAAGAACCTCCATAAGCTTGACATATTGCTCCTTACTGAATGATGCTTGGATCATATCACCATTTTCATCATCAACTGTATCACCATATGCAGCTGCAACTATTTTCTTCCCCTTAGCATATTTATGATTTGCAGGATAGCCATGTATTTTCCAACATCTATGTATGGAATGTCCTCCCATTTTGCAATGATCACAATAATAGGTGGAAGCTCTTTTGTTTACAGTGAGAACTCTTCCTGAATTATAACTTGTGTTGCTGCTGGTATTAATTGTGACTCTTGGAGCTTGCTGCTGTTGCTTATTGATGAGTGAGAATTTAGTCTCACTCATGTGCATATTTTGATAGTTTTTGCATGAAAATTTTGAATTTAAGTGCACTTTCTCCCTCTAATTTTCTCATTTTCATGCTCTAAGCGGTGCATGCTAAGCATGTAGGATTCCATGGCTTTTCCCCCTCCCCTTTGATCACTAACACTATTGTTTAGTGTTGATTTTTGAGAAGAAAAGAGCAAAACAGGGGATGAGCGGGCGCTCCTTGTAAAATAGGAGTGGGCGCTCATCTAAGCTCTAGCACATGGCAGGTTGAGGCAGGAAGTTTGGAGCGAGGAGGGAGCTACCTAGGAGCTGGAGAGCGGGCACTCTGAAGGAAAGAGGAGCGGGCGCTCCTATGTGTGCTGAAGGATGCAAAAGGAAGCAGTAGCTTGGAGCTACCCAGGAGCTCCCATTGAGCAAGCGCTCCTGGCGCGCATTTGACAAGGAGCGGGCGCTCCATTATACAGAGGAGCGGGCGCTCCTCATGTGCTAGGCAGCCACCCTGTTGGAAGTAGGGATGGAGCGACCCAAGAGCTCTCCATGAGCACTCGCTCCATAGCCTAACTTTGTTAGGAGCGGGCGCTCGTAGTTAACAAGGAGCGGGCGCTCGTAGTTAACAAGGAGCGGGCGCTCCTTGTTAATTTCTCGACTTTTTCTAGTTAAACGTTGTTTTCAGCCCCGTTTTGTAATAATATAAATACTTGGTCTAGTTAATGACGAATTAACTTTTATTCCAGTATAATTTTGAGAGAGTTTTTAGCTTAATCTAGTGAGAGAAAGTGAAACCCTAGAGAGAGAAAGTAGATTTTCATGGTTTTGTAGCTTGGATTATGGCAAAAATTATGTTTTTTATGCAAGATCTTCATTTCTTCTTCATGGTTTAAGTAATATCTCTTCTTCTCTCCACTTTTTATACTTTTATCTTTTTGTTTATTTAAATTTTGTTTACTTAGTTTAATCCATGTTTAGATTTTAGTTTCTTAACTTAATTTTGTGTTAGATCTTGTGTTGATTGCTTTAGTTGTTCATGTTTGATTTATTTTTCCCTTTTATTAGTATTACTATGATGATTATGATGATTAGTGAGTAGTTAATTAGTTGGGGGTTGGGGTGAAAACCCAACCATGATTGATTTGGGTGTTTGAATAAGAAGTTAGGTGTTTGATTGGACTTATTAATTAATCAATAGCATGACTATTATGTACTTGCATTCTAGTTGATTACTTGGATATTTGTTTATTAATGTCTTAGTCAAATTGAGAGAGGAGATCAAGGTTGACGTTTATGCTATATTCTTGCTTAATTGCTCATGAGAGTGAGATTTAAGTGAGAGTTTTGTAAATTGACATTGTGCTTATCCTTGGATGTATGTTTGAGACCATGAGAGTGGCTTAAATGTGTGACCTAGGTAGTTTTATGCACCCTTGAGAGAGGGCTTAGAACTAGTTAAGAGTCAATAACCTCCATTAGATGCTTGATTCTTTCCCCTATACTTCGCCCTTCTTATTGCCTAAATCATGATTGGATGGTGCTTATCCCCTTCTCCCAATGTTTTTATCAATTGATTTCTTGTCTAATCATTTAGCGTCTTCCTAAGGTCCTAATTAATTAGTTAATTTAGTTATTAGTTTAGTAAACCAAACATCTTGCTAAATCTTCGACTTAGCTTGCAATAATTAGCAACATTAGTGTTCTTCTTGCTATTCCCTGCGGATTTCGACCCTTACTTATCACTTTACCTAGTTTAGTGATTTAGTTAGGTTTTGTTTGACGATTAGGAGATTTGTAATGACCGAATTTCCCTTTCACTTATAAGGTCTCTGATCAAATTTCTTTGCAGTAAAAGCTACCACCTCACTGTTGTTCTTAACAGAGTCAGCAATGCCTCTGTGACTTTCTTCTTGACAAAGAAGTCTATAGGCTTGAGTGATATTTGGTAATGGTTGCATCATGAGTGTAATACTTTTCACCAAGGCATACATAGAACTAGCCTTCATTAAGAAATGCAATAATCTAGTGTTTTGCTGTGACTTTAACATTAGTTTGGTTAGAGTACATCTACAACCAGTACATACACAAGCAGGAATTGGATCAATACCATCAATCATGTCCCATAGAGACTTGATTCTTGTAAAAAACTTTGAAATATTTTCACCATCCTCCTGAATTATACCACATAATTGCTGCTGTAGACTGTATAATTCGGTTCCAGAAAAATTTCCAAATATTTCTTCAAGGTTAAGCCAAATCTCTCTTGCTATTTTAAAATATAGAATAGATCTAGCAATAGTCTGATCTAATGAGGCAAGAAACCAGGATATAACCAGATCATTACATCTAGTCTAAATTCTCATCAAATTTGCATTTCAAGTAGGTTTGGACAAAGATCCATCAACAAATCCTAGTTTGTTTCTAGCTGATAATGCAATTATCATAGACCTTTTCCAATCAGCAAAGCCAGTTCCAGAAAACACAATAGGAACTAATTTTGTGGTGTTTAATCAGAAGAACTCAGAAAATATGCACTACTAGGATCTTGTGTTACTTCAATATTTGATTGAGATTCATTTGAATTTGTGTTTGAATTTATAGGCATTTTGATTCAGAAGAAAAAATGCTGAAAGATTTACCTGAATTTCTCGCGATTACATAATGCAGAAGAAATTTGATTGAGATGAGACTTACAGAAACTCATAATTCACAATTGAATCTGATCAATCTTCGAATCTTCAAATCAGAAATTGAGAATCGTGAAATTTCGCGGAATTTTGAGAGACGTCCAGTACTTAATGCTCTGATACCATGATTAAATTCTTCATCTAACAGTACTGAATTTAGTAGAAGAATTTTAAACAATCAATTAGATTGAATTGAATTGACGAGTTTCATTACATCAATGTGTTTAGAGAGAAATCTACTCTCTAATTCTAAGAGAGAGAGAAATATTATTATGTAAAAGATTAAGCTACAATTATTACAACTTGAGCTATATATACATAACAGAAGAAGCTAGATAAAACCAACTAACTAACTCTAGCTGAGCTGGACTATTGTTTAACAGAATGAGCTGAGCTAGGTGCTTTCTTATTAGAGTTATTGGAGCTGTGGCTTAAGCTGCTGTTGTGGCTTGAGTTGCTGACATCAATAACTTCAACATTTTTTTAATTCTCTTTCCATTTCATAGTATATGTGAACCCAATATACACCACTTGTGTATGTGCACTCATTTTTTAGCAGCACATCACTATTAACTTGGCCAATAAATTGAACATGGGAGTTTTTGAGGGGGATGA
>CANSZD010001844.1:0-200000 GCA_947648045.1 Beta corolliflora | reverse complement strand
TAACTGCTTGTCAAAAGTCGACCGCGCCTTGTTCTTATACAACGCATATCCTTGAAGTATGCCCATCCTTCGCCATGACAAACTCTTAACTTCCGACCCTACTTACTTCAAAAATCGACACACTGAATTGGTAATTTTTCTAGAAAAACTCCAAAATTACAC
The DNA here is from genome assembly GCA_947648045.1 of Beta corolliflora. Taxonomy (NCBI): domain Eukaryota; kingdom Viridiplantae; phylum Streptophyta; class Magnoliopsida; order Caryophyllales; family Amaranthaceae; genus Beta; species Beta corolliflora. The sequence continues at coordinate 199,838 of CANSZD010001844.1, read as the reverse complement.
AAGGTTTTCCCATGATAGCATGGGATAAAATCTGCAAATCCAAAACCTTTAACAATTAATTGCATCGGTTATATTCTTACACATTAACCTAAATCTCAAAAACAAGATTGTATTGTATTATAGTATTTGTATTAAATCATATGTTTATATATATATGTACTCTCTTGAAACCCAGGGTTATATTGATAAATAATTCATAATAAAAAAAAACTATGTTGAAAATGTAAAAGGAAATGGAATACATTTCCTGAGCACAATCCAATATCTATAACTTTTTCTTTCCACTTCTCTCAAGTGTTTGGTTTAAGACTTCAAATTCACATTGGTAAATGATCTGGGGCATCGCTTGACCTTACAACCAATGTTATCAGGATCGGGATTCTACTTTGGATCGTATGGGTTGGTAGGATCAAATCGGTGGGATCGGATCGTAGGCTCGTAAAATCCTATAATTCGGTAAAATAGAGATAATTATGCCAGAATATGGTGAGAACCTCATGTTAAAACTTTACACATATTGGGTCTGTTTGGCAATACTAGCTGAAAAGAAGCTGAAACTGATAAGTTAGCTGAAACTGATAAGGTATAGATGAAACAGATAAGGAGCTGAAACTAATAAGGTAACTGATTAGCTAACCTGTTTGGCAAAACTAGGTGTATAAGTTGATTAATTATGTTAATTTATTAAGTATTAGTATATATATTTCGACACTAATTTTTCAACGTATTAAACAATAAAGTAACAACATAAATATTTTTAAAATTATAGCTCACTTTATATGTAAAATACCTTCATTAAGAAACTTATATATTCCGTAAGCAATTATTAAACGAATATCTTTACATCTGTGATATCATATTATGTGTAGAAATTGTCATCATACATAAAAACTAATACAGTCGTAAAATATAATAACAGATCATTTTCTCCCTACATTCAATAGAAGTAGAGATAAACTTTGATTGAAGACCTAATTATAAACAAAATTAATAGTACCCAATTCATTTCTCATACTAATTCCAAGTACCCAATTGACTACTATCAATTTCAGGTCATAAATCTCAAAACTTAGTTTATTTCTCTTGAAAAGAATTCAGCTAGAACCCTTTATTTATATTAAAAATTTGGCAACTTTGAAAGATAAGATAGAATTCAGAATATCTTATATAAGCTTATGCTACAAATCACAATATAACCACACTGCAAATTGTTTAACATGGAAAATCACATAGTTTAAAAAAATTACCGAGCCCCGTCAAATTGCAAAAAGAAAACTGGGTTAATATTTCAAGAACCTAGTTTCATTGCACTACTTAACTCAAACTCATATGCAAGAAAAATAAGCAGGAAGGAGATTGCACTATTTCACTAGAAAAAGTTGCAAGAAAATTTCGTGAGACATACATGAAACTTTTGACATGCAAGAAGAACATTTGAGATCAGGTTCTCTATTGCCAATGGCGAGAAGGAAGATTGAGAAATAATGGAGGAACAGAAGGAACAACGGCAGTAGTAGAGAAGAAAATGAGAGGAGAGAGAAATGTTAAAAATTAAAGATAAATTAAAAAGATTTCCAAAGATTTCAGGTACCTGATTTTGAAACGTTAAAATTTCTACCTTATCAATTTCAGTCATTTTAACTACCTGATTTTGAGGCGAATTTTGCCAACATTAATTGGTTTAGTATTTAAGACTTTAGTATACAAACTTGAAGTCATTGGTCAAATCTTATACCATACATTTTCTAATTTTTTATTGTATGTGTTTTACATAGTCCCATTTTCTTGTGCTACCCACACTTGTCCAGTTACCTTGGAGTGCCTTATTACTATGTGTTATATGTGCCTTGATTTCTTGGCGAAGAAGAGAAGGAGGAAGAGCTCGAAGCTCAACCCGGACGAGCGAAGCCGAGCCCGACCACGAGGGTCAGCCCGGGCGGGCGTGACATGGACCCGGGCGGGCAAATGGCTAGCTCGGGCGGGCCAGCCCACTTACCAACATTCTGCCTCGAAGGCAGATTCTTTGAGAAACGCCTGCACCGGGCGGGCTGGGTTGGAGCCCGGGCGGGCGCCCGGCTGGGCAGCTTGCCCTGTTTCGTGTTTTCGCGATTTAATCCGGATTTTTCCGGATTTAATGTTTTGGGTTTTGGGTCATTTTGTAACCTTAAGGGTGTCATATATAAGGCATCCTAAAGGCATTTAGAACCCTAAGATTCAAATTAGCCACAAAATATAACTCTCTCTATCTCCTCCTCTCTCTCTTCTTCTCCATTGTAATTCCTCCATTAGAGAGGCTAAAGAAAACTCCAAGGTTCTTGCTTGTGGATGTAGGTCAAGATTGACCGAACCACGTTAAATCTTTGTCTCTCTTTATTGCTTACTTTTCTCACTTAAAGTATACAACTTTGCATTTATTGTTGAACTTGAAGTTAACTAGCAAACCCTAGGTCCTAGAAATTGCATTTATTGCTAACACTATGAACATTGTCGGAACAGACGTCGGGAATGTTGGATTTAAAAACATTTGGAAAATCTTGTCTGCACAACAGTTGAGCTCTACTTCTTTCTCCAACTTATGCAATTGAGCCATATTTTCTCCTTTCTTTCACAATTAAACTACACAAATCTACCTAGTTGTATATGATTGAATTGAGTGGGGTTGAAGTAACTGAAGTACTGTTACGATGCTTTATATAGATGAGTATCGATAACAAAGAATATATGACGTTAAATATACTCTTGTTTTCGTCCACTGCTTTTTACTATAACTTATTCTGATTGTTATGTTCGCGTTGATATCATCCACATCTCGTATTCCATCAAGCAAATACAAATTTTTTTTTTTTACGGGGAGCAAATAAAAAGAGTTAATTCATAGTACACCCAAGGGCAATTTTGTAATAAATTCTCCAAATGAGTAGAACTTTACTCATTCTAATCACTTATTTGTCTCCCTTCTTTACTCTTCTTCTACATTATTTCTCTTAACTCCATTTTCTCTCTTCTCCATTGTTTCTCTTACCTCTAAATTTTTCTCTCCTCCATTGATTCTCACCTCCAAATTTCTCTCTCCTCAATCGTTTCTCACCTCCAAAATTTTCTCCTACATTAATCATCTCTCTCCTCCAAATATATAACCTTCATTGAAATCAATGAATAGCAAAAACAAATATTTGAGTTTCGAATTTCATTAATGGCGGAATTAATTTTAGATTTAAAAATTAAAACAAGAGTGCCCGAGATTCTTCAATGGTGGAATTAATGATCGATAATGCAAAAGATGATTTGAGAATCAACACTAGTTTAGGTTTCTCTTACCTCCATTATTTTTCTTACCCCAAAATGTTTCTCACCTCCATTGTTTCTCACCTCCAAATTTCTCTCTCTTTCACGATTTCTCTCTCATCGTGGTCAATTCAATTGATGGATTATAGAATATGATTTAAGAAAGTTGATGGATTACACAAAAGGACAAAGAAAGGTACACCTAACAATGATAATATGTTCCACTATTACTATTAGAAATATATATTATTGTCGTTCTAAGTCGAAGAAGCCCAATTCTAATAAGCACAAGACTTGTAATTATTGTCATCTAAAGGGGCACATTAAGTCCGAATGCTATAAGTTGAAAAACAAGCAATCGGGGGATAGTAAGCCCGGGAAAGGCAAGGAACCCATAAACTCCGCCGATGTAAGCTATGTTGATTCCGATGGCGAAAGTGGAGCTTTGGTTGTTACTCATGATAGGCTCAAGAGCAAGAGTGAATGGATAATGGACTCGGGATGTTCTTTTCATGTGACACCCTACAAAGACATGTTCACCTCATATGAGGAGTATAATGGAGGTACGGTCACCATGGGTAACAATGCAACTTGCAAGGTGATTGGCATAGGGTCCGTGGATATCAAGATGTTTGATGGCACGGTTAGAACATTGTCCAAAGTCCGCCATGTTCCAGAAATGAAGAAGAACTTGATCTCTCTTGGTACTCTTGACAACAATGGGTGTAAGTACATAGCGGAAGGTGGAGTATTGAAGGTTATTAGGGGTGCACTTGTGTTGATGAAGGGCATTAAAAGGGGAAGCTTGTATGTGTTACAAGGTTCCATGGTTAGTGGTTCGGCAAATGTCTCCACCGGCACTATGAGTGACGATGATACCAAGCTTTGGCATTTGAGGCTTGGTCATATGGGAGAGCAAGGAATGTCCGAACTTTGCAAGCAAGGATTGCTAGATAATGTGAAGCTTGGCAACCTTGGCTTTTGTGAGCATTGTGTGTTTGGTAAACACAAGCGGGTTAGCTTCAAGCCCGCAATACACAACACCAAAGGACCTCTTGATTACATCCATTCGGATTTGTGGGGTGGTTGTAGTTACTTGCTCACAATAATTGATGATTTCTCTAGGAAGGTGTGGTCGTTCTTTCTCAAGCACAAGGATGGTGTGTTTGATGTGTTTCTTCAATGGAAGACTATGATTGAGAAGAAGACCGACAAGAAGATCAAGGTTTTGAGAACCGACAATGGCCTAGAGTTTGTTGAAAAGAAGTTCACTAAGTATTGTCTTGATGAAGGCATTGTTCGTCATAGAACTTGTGTTGGGAGGCCTCAACAAAACGGTGCTGCGGAGAGGATGAATAGGACTCTCCTAGAGAGGGCAAGATGTATGCTCTCCCAAGCCAAGTTGGGGAAGATCTTTTGGGCCGAAGCGGTTGCAACGGCATGCTATTTGGTGAACCGGTCTCCTCACTCCGCCCTTAACTTTAAATCTCCTCAAGAGGTATGGTTCGGAACTCCATGTGATTATTCTAATTTGAAAGTTTTTGGTTGTCCGACCTACATTCATGTAAATGAGGATAAACTTGAACCTAGAGCTAGAAAATGTGTATTTGTTGGCTATGGTTTGGGGGTTAAGGGATATAGAGTTTGGTGTGAAAAATCTAGGAGGGTAATAACTTCTAGAGATGTTGTGTTTGATGAATCATGTATGATCACTCCGGAGAAGGAGCTTGCTATTTGTAATGATGTAGGTTCATGTCATGACACCGAGGAGAAGGTGGAGCTTGAAAGTGCTTCACATGATGATGCTCTCACTCAAGAGAGGCATGTTGAGGGTTCACCACAAACCCAACGCAAGACACTTGCTAGTGAGAGACAAAGAAGGTAAATCAAGCCTCCTCAAAGATATGTTGAGGAGTGTGACTATGTGCAATATGCTCTCACCGTGGCAAATGAGGTAGAGACCTTTGATGATCCATGCTCCTACAAGGAAGCAATGTCTCTACCCGATTCAAGCAAGTGGTTGTTGGCGATGAAGCAAGAAATGTAGTCCTTGCACAAGAACAATACTTGGGAGTTAGTTGTTGCACCTAAGAAGAAGAAGATCGTTGGGTGCAAATGGGTGTACAAGAAAAAAGAGGGTACACCGGATTCGGGAGGTCCCGTCTACAAGGCAAGAGTTGTGGCAAGGGGTTTCACTCAAGTTGAGGGTGTTGATTTTCATGAAGTTTTCTCACCGGTTGTGAAGCACTCGTCCATTAGAGTTTTGCTTGCCTTGGTAGCTATGGAAGACTTGGAGCTACACCAACTTGATGTTAAGACCGCTTTCCTCCATGGGGACTTGGAGGAGGAAATCTACATGAAGCAACCGGAAGGTTTTGAGGTTGAAGGGAAAGAAGAACATGTGTGCCGTTTGGTGAAGTCATTGTATGGGTTGAAACAATCTCCTAGGCAATGGTATAGGCGATTTGATTCGTTTATGTTGGCTCATGAGTTCACAAGAAGCTCCTATGATAGTTGTGTCTACTACAAAGAGCTAGTAAGTGGTTCCTTCATTTACCTTTTGCTTTATGTTGATCATATGTTGGTTGCTTGCAAGCATTTGATTGAGGTCAACAATTTGAAGAAGTTGTTGAGTAGTGAGTTTGATATGAAGAATCTTGGTGAAGCCAAGAAGATACTTGGGATGGAGATTTGGAGAGATCGATCTAAGGGGGCGTTGTACCTTAGCCAAAGGAGGTACATTGAGAAGGTTCTTGAGAGATTCTCAATGAGCAATGCAAAGCCCGTTTCTACTCCTCTCGGTTCTCACTTCAAGCTCTCAAAGGAGCTTTGTCCTCAATCCGAAGAAGAAGAAAGGGCCATGGCTCACATCCCCTATACTAGTGCCGTTGGGAGTGTGATGTATGCCATGGTACGTTTAAGGCCGGACATTGCTCAAGCGGTGAGCATGGTGAGCCGTTATATGTCAAGGCCCGGGAAAGGGCATTGGGAAGCTTTGAAATGGCTTCTAAGGTACTTGAAGGGTACCTCACACATTTGTTTGGAGTTTGGCCAAGATGCAAATGGTGTGATTGGGTATTGTGATTCGGATTATGGTGGAGACTTGGATGATCGGAAATCAACTTCGGGTTATGTGTTTACCTTGGGAGGTACGGCCGTGAGTTGGCAATCTTCGCTACAAGATGTTGTTGCTCTTTCAACTACAGAAGCGGAGTTCATGGCAATTACCGAGGCATTCAAGGAGGCAAAGTGGCTCAAAGGTTTGGTTGGGGAGATTAGCTCGTGTTCTAAGGAGGTGTCCGTATTTTGTGATAGCCAAAGTGCCATTCACTTGGCTAAGAACCAAAACACGTTCCATAGAAGAACGAAGCATATTGATGTGAAGTACAACTTCATCCGGAATGTCATTGATAAGAAAGAGTTGACATTGATGAAGATTCGTACCGAGGAGAACCCCTCCGACATGTTGACAAAGCCTTTGCCAACCACTAAGTTCACTTTGTGTGTGAACTTGGTGGGTCTCTCCTCTTGTTTGTTGTAGACCCTTATGGGGTAGAGCCTTGGAGTGTGATTAGCATTTTTGGTGTTATTGGAGGTGTTTGGAGAAATTCAAGTCAAGGTGGAGAATTCTTATATGTGCCTTGATTTCTTGGCGAAGAAGAGAAGGAGGAAGAGCTCGAAGCTCAACCCGGACGAGCGAAGCCGAGCCCGACCACGAGGGTCAGCCCGGGCGGGCGTGACATGGGCCCAGGCGGGCTGTGTAGCCCGGGCGGGCCAGCCCACTTACCAACATTCTGCCTCGAAGGCAGATTCTTTGAGAAACGCCTGCACCGGCAAGTGGGTTGGAGCCCGGCGGCGTCGCCTGCCCGGCGGGCGCCGGGTGGGCGCTTGCCTGTTTCGTGTTTTCGCGATTTAATCCGGATTTTTCCGGATTTAATGTTTTGGGTTTTGGGTCATTTTGTAACCTTAAGGGTGTCATATATAAGGCATCCTAAAGGCATTTAGAACCCTAAGATTCAAATTAGCCACAAAATATAACTCTCTCTATCTCTCTCTCTCTCTCTTCTTCTCCATTGTAATTCCTCCATTAGAGAAATTTAAAAAGAAAACTCCAAGGTTCTTCACTTTGGATGTAGGTCAAGATTGACCGAACCACGTTAAATCTTTGTCTCTCTTTATTCTTTACTTTTCTCACTTAAAGTATCTGCTTTGCGTTTATTGTTGAACTTGAAGTTAACTAAGAAACCCTAGGTCCTAGAAATTGCATTTATTGCTAACACTATGAACATTGTCGGAACAGACGTCGGGAATGTTGGATTTAAAAACATTTGGAAAATCTTGTCTGCACAACAGTTGAGCTCTACTTCTTTCTCCAACTTATGCAATTGAGCCATATTTTCTCCTTTCTTTCACAATTAAACTACACAAATCTACCTAGTTGTATATGATTGAATTGAGTGGGGTTGAAGTAACTGAAGTACTGTTACGATGCTTTATATAGATGAGTATCGATAACAAAGAATATATGACGTTAAATATACTCTTGTTTTCGTCCACTGCTTTTTACTATAACTTATTCTGATTGTTATGTTCGCGTTGATATCATCCACATCTCGTATTCCATCAAGCAAATACAAATTTTTTTTTTTTTACGGGGAGCAAATAAAAAGAGTTAATTCATAGTACACTCAAGGGCAATTTTGTAATAAATTCTCCAAATGAGTAGAACTTTACTCATTCTAATCACTTATTTGTCTCTTTCTTTACTCTTCTTCTACATTATTTCTCTTAACTCCATTTTCTCTTCTCCATTGTTTCTCTTACCTCTAAATTTTTCTCTCCTCCATTGATTCTCACCTCCAAATTTCTCTCTCCTCAATCGTTTCTCACCTCCAAAATTTTCTCCTACATTAATCATCTCTCTCCTCCAAATATATAACCTTCATTGAAATCAATGAATAGCAAAAACAAATATTTGAGTTTCGAATTTCATTAATGGCGGAATTAATTTTAGATTTAAAAATTAAAACAAGAGTGCCCGAGATTCTTCAATGGTGGAATTAATGATCGATAATGCAAAAGATGATTTGAGAATCAACACTAGTTTAGGTTTCTCTTACCTCCATTATTTTTCTTACCCCAAAATGTTTCTCACCTCCATCTTGTTTCACCTCCAAATTTCTCTCTTTCACGATTTCATCGTGGTCAATTCAATTGATGGATTATAGAATATGATTTAAGAAAGTTGATGGATTACACAAAAGGACAAAGAAAGGTACACCTAACAATGATAATATGTTCCACTATTACTATTAGAAATATATATTAGATTTTATAGTTGTATGTAGAGGTGGATATGGGCCGGATCGCAAGACGGGCCGGGCCGGCCCAACACGGTTTGGGTCCGGGCCAGTCTGAGCCCGCTCGAGGCCCGGCCTGGCCCGTTGTCCGCTCCGTGGGCCGTGGGCCTGCCACGCTCAAGAAATTTTATTTCAGGCCCGCACCGGCACGATCCCACCTATATGGCTCGTGGGCCGGCCCGCGGGCCGAACGCCCCCTTTTCTTTGTTTTTTTAGCCTAAAACTGCCAAGAATCCAAAAAAACAACATAAAACACGGGCCAGGCACGCAGGAGGCACGAGCCCGGCCCGCGGGCCCGTGGGCCTTGGCCGGGCCATGGACAAAATCTGGAAATTTCAGGCCCCGGCACGGCCCGCCATTTACTCAAGCCCGTGGGTGGAGTCCGTGAACAGGCCCGGCCCGGCCCATGCCCAGGTCTAGTTGTATGCACGGTTTGGCTAGTTGAAGAGGACAATTATAACCATCTTTTACAAAGGAGATATAATATCAATATATATATGATATATCCCAACTCTTATCTACTAATTCTTCACTCCTTAAATTCAAGACCTAGAGGCGCGGCAAACGATTGAGTGAATTCAAATTCGTGAAATTGTCGGTTTGGATTTGGATTAGGTCCGGGTAGTACGAGGTTGATTTAAGTATACAATATATAGGTTCGTGATTATCAAGTCATGGTTACAGTGTTAATATAGAGCTTAATTTGAAGTTAGCGTTCAAACTCAATTCATTTGGCATGATAGTATAGATTAGGTGAAATTAGATTGTGTTATATATATTTCTTCCCCATTTCTTCTTCCACGCTTGCCTTGATACTCTTAATCATATTATCATCAACTGGAGTTTTGGGATCCCCCAATAGAAAATAATAAATAAATAAAAATCTAAACATTTATGGAGCTTTTGGAACAATGTCCAACATATAGGGTACCCACAAGTTCAAATTGGCTGAAGCGAAACGCCTATAAGTTCATTTCTCAAATCATTAGATAAAAATCATCATATAGTCAAGAATTTATATCTTTACCAAACTCTAGAGAAAATAACTCAAGAGGATTCACATTTTATTAATATAAATCTTTTTTTTATTGTGCTGGAGAGAAGGGCAGGATTGGACAATGATAATTAATGATACTAGCATACTATCAAGTCTAAGTGTCTAACCCTGGTATTTCTTTAGTCAATTCGGGGCTATCATCATCCTTTTTAATGGTGGTAAGCCCAATTTCTATTTCTATCCAATTATTGGATTTTTTGTCTCAACTAGTAGGTCGGGAGTTTGGAGTTTGATTTGTTAGTTTCCCTTTGTGTGAGTATAAAGTTCGGTTTTTATGGTTTGTTGCAAAAATATACTCCCTTTGTTTTCTTTTATCATTCTCATTTTCCTGTGTACGTCTCTCAATGCACCTCTTTGGACTTAAATATCTTTCATTACATATTACCCCTCCGTCCCATAATATAGTGCTTGTTTCTCTTTCTTCAGGTCAAACTTTAAAATCTTTGACTAAATATTTTCATTTGTATATATAAAAAAATATATTCATGTGGGATCTTGTTGGATTCGCCTCAACGTGTAGTTTCATAATATCAACTTTTTATATTCTTTATTAATTAGGAATTGAAGATATCGAATGTCAAATGTTTATCTTGGAGATCGTGTAAAAAAGAAACAAGCACTATATTATGGGACGGAGGGAGTAGTAAAAAGTTATAACGATTAAATATAATAAATTACTAATTGAGACGAATCAAACAAGATATTTTTTCTTATAAATTGAGAAAAATTGAGAAGATTCTTTGAATAGTGTCAAAACTCCAAGTGAGAAAGATAAAAAAAAAACACAAAGGGAGTAGTTCATTGATGGTTTGCTGTACAAATCTACAATCAGTAATGGATTTTTGTACGATATCTACCTTATGCAATAAAAAGATATTTATTCTCAAAACTATCTCAAAATGATATACACTCTCATAAAATGTTGCATGATTCAGCGAATAAAATTGGGGATATGCTATATTGTCAGATCTGGTTCATTATTGCATAGTTACATCATAGAGGAACTTTATTTGATTAAGTTAGGTTGTGTTTCGTTTTTCTTTTATATTGATTGCAGATGTCGTATGACTATCAATTAACGAAATTTATCGTTTTCTTCAACAACAAAAAAAATACTATAATGGGTTTTGATATTTGAATCACAATAAAATAACTTTTCTAACGTAATTATCATAAAATCATACGTTGTGCAATATAATTTCGAAAAAAAATACATAGCCATAGAGACTACGCGCCATGCTTTCATATTCAATAACAAAGCATACAACAGTTAACAACATTACTACATTATAGAGCACACCATCATAATGATGCATACATTAATTAAGATAGTTTGCTATATGTATTAGATATAGCTTATTAGAGCATATATTGATGTAGACCACCCACACAGACAGTGGAATTTAGGGATAATGCATGTTAGCTAGGCGCCCTTAATTAGGGACCATTGATGGATGAGCAGCAAGTTCCTTGAAAACAGAAAGCGCAAACTCTAGCACATGATGAGGTTCTGGTGCATCTTCATTCACCTTCTCATATTCAAGACTGTAAATAAAGATGCAATTGGCATCACCCTTTGAAACTACCTTGATATTGTTTTCCAGGCTCTTGTAGTTCTTCATTACCTCTCCATCAATCACTTTGCGATGAATTTTCATATTCTCCTCATCAACTGCCTCAATCCTCTCTATGAAGTATTGTGACTTTCCTCCTGTTACGTGATATATATGCGTTACATGTCAATGTGCATATTAATCGAGAGATAGTTAGTTCTGATAAGGTAACGAGAAGAGAATGAGAGAAAGCTTAAATTATATTGATGTAATTATAGGTGTATATATAGTACATGGATAAGCAATATAATACGTCTAGATACATTGGAGTATTTGTCTAAGTACATTAGCTAATAGTTAGGGATTGACTATCAACCTAAAAGAGTAAATCAAGGGGTTACAATAACTACAATATATTGACTAAGATATACTATGTATATCTTCTATACGCCCCCGCAAGATGGACGACCGGAGGGAAAGTCCAACTTGGAAGATAAACACGTGATAGTTAATGAAGTTGAAGAAGCTGTCGGAGAGCTCTGGCACGGGTTTGAGCGACGACGTTGACGATGATAGAGCAAAGATGAAGGTGATGACGGTCCACAAAGAGAAATGTTTGTTTTTTTTGGTTTTGTTTTAAAAAGAAATAATTGAAATAAAAAACAATTAAAAGAGGAGAAGGGCGTTGGCTTTGTGGGTGTCTTTGATGGGAATCTATATATATTTTTTTTGTTTTAGAGTAAAGAGGAAGAAAAAAAAAAATATATGGGTTCCTTCACCACCATTAGAGGAGAGATAGAAAAATGTAATGATGGTGACAAGTATTTAAAAGATAATTTGATGGTTCTCCATGATGGTTTTGGAGAAGGAAATTTATGTTTGGCAACACTTGGTAGACAAACTACGGGGTGCCGAAAAGGGATGGTCAAATATTAATTATACGGTATGGAAGTTTGCAAAAACAGGTGGCTTTGATGTCTTGCATTGAATTATTGTAAATTTGGCTCATAAAAGATCTGTGAGTTGTTCATGTAGAATGGTCATACTTCCATTTTCACATTTTTCGAATCAAATGACGACTACTAAACACAAGTTTGTCGATATAACTAGTATTTTGCCCGGGTGATGTCTCGAGTCAATTATAATATATAAATATGTTATTATTCATAAATTTCCTAATTCATTTGTTACTTTCCGTTCTTTAATTGTCCAGTGAGAAATTGAAAAATTGATGTCATGACGTGATAAGTAAAAAAACCTTAAGGGTTTGAGTTTGAAAATAATAGCTTAAAAGGAATTGGGATAAGAGAATATGTAATCAATAGTCTCTTGATAGTATTGTAATAAATGTGTTAGAGATCTAAATACTTGTTCAAGTCTTTTAAGTTAAGTATATTATTATAAGACATTATCATATTTTATTTAAAAAATTAGACAATAAAGTTATAGTGTATTGATGGCTAAACTCTCACTTTTCATTTCAATACCTTGCAGTTACGTGTTCAATACCTTACTGTTACACAATATTTATACGTTTTAATTGGGGAGTTCACATAGACATAAACATCTGCATTAGAAGCTTGAGTAGAGTATCACATGGTATATACGTTTCCTTAAGAACGCCTTTTATATATTTGTGTAGTTGTGTAGATAATACTACATACATATATTTTTGTCTAAGTCACAAGTACCTTCTTTTTAACATTATTATTAACTTTTTATTCTTTCTTTAATATAAGTGGCGACTATCTTCTTTAGGGGTGTAAGCGGACTGCGAAAAGTCCAGAGTCCAATCCAGTCCAGTCCAAACTTGTCGGACCGGGTTAGGAATAAACTGAAATTTTTCTCCAAGGACTCGGACTCAAATTTTCGAGTCCAAATATTTTCGGACTGGATTTGGACTCACCCCTTTGGAGTCCAATAAGTCCAGTCCAGTCCAAAAATATTTTTATATAATATATATATATATATAATTGATACTATTTTTAAAATTTTGGAGTTTTCAACCTTCCCTCTCTAAATATTTCAACAGGCGCTAGAAAATTTCACTTGGCGCCAGACAATTTCACTTGGCTTCATTTGTTAAATAAGTAAATGATACTAGCAGTACTGCAGGAGTAGGCTAGTAGCCGACTAATTCTATCTCACTTCACTCCTCACTACTCACTTCCTCTCACTCTTTCATTTTCTTTCTACCTCGCTGTCTCGACTCTCGCATTCTCTATTTCTCTCTCAGATTATATTATCAGTCTCTCTGCTTCCTCTCAACTTAGATCAAGGTAGGCATCTAATTCAACTTTTTATTCATAGTATTTTACTTTAATTTAAGCTTTTAATCTAATTTGTGGACATTGATAATTGAATCAGATGTCAAATGCTCAAAAAACGTTATGAATAATTGAATCTAAATCGGGGAAAAAAATAATAATATAATAATCGGACTGTTGTTGGGATTGATGGATTCGGACTCAAGAAATAATTATCGGATGGTGGGATTTGGACTCAAAAAAATATTTGGATCGGACTTGGACTCAATTTCTCGAGTCCAAAAACTTTCTAATTTGGATTTGGATTTGGCAAAGTCCAATCCAGTCCAATCCACTTACACCCCTAATCTTCTTATTCCCTACTTTGTGTTAATCCGAATAATCCTAACTTATGAAAACAGTAAAATTGACAATGTTAGGGGATCAACAATCAAGAGTGTAGAGGTAGCTAAAAGTAACTTTTTGTAGAATCTTTTTTATGAATAAACTGAAAAATTCTCCAAAAGAAAGATAAAAACAGCAACAACAACAAAAAAAAGCAAAAGATATTCGTTAAAATATGAAATTTTTTATTTAGAGAACATGCTTTTAAAAACAAAAGTCGCGAGCATGATGACTTAGACCAAACCCGACCCGTACCCGATTATGACCCTACCCGTAACGATCCGACCCGTACCCGATCCGTATGACCCGTTTGCCACCTCTAATGATGAGGGTCACTCATCAAAACCCAAAAGTACCAAATTACTTTCTCTATTTTTGCTCTATATGGAACATATCTCTAAATACCCTAAATGGTAAAGTATTAAAGTCAAGTCATGAGTGGTCTCGGGGAGGCAGGGAGTAAGGAACTATTTTATCTTCGAATCATACATACCTGATAATTTGTTTTTTAAAATATTTATACTACTATATTATAAACGATTTTTCTAACCTATGCCATAAGGCATGGTTAAGAATTTCAAGATTTTATTTAAAAAAATATAGTACAACAAGATTATATTTGGGGATAATAAATAAGGATAGAGATTTTTCAAACCTATACCTTGAAAAATCATATATAAGATATCATTATACAAAAAGTTTCCATTTTAAAATCCAACCAAATTAAAAAATTGATTATTTGTATCTTAAGTATCTATCCTTATTTATTATCCTCCAATAGAATCTTGTTGTATTCTATTTTTTTTAATAAAATCTTGAAATTCTTAACCTATGCCTTGTAGCATATACATTAGAGAAATCCTTGTAAAAATTATGCAAATGAGATTTTAAAAACTACATATTGAGACGAATCAAATAAAATCTGATCATATGACTATGTTTATTTTTGTGTATAATCATCATAGACTGTCAAAGTGCGAACTGTTAGTAATAGAAAAATCAAAATATTACAATTAAAAAAGAACGGAGGAAGTATAAACGTGATTACTTGTTTAACTAAATAAAAGTTTGCATTTTAAATTAGCAAGAAAGTTAGTAAAATTATTAAACAAAACAAACTAAACATAAGAGGATATATACCGATGATACAGTCCCATCTCCTGACGCTACCCACACAAGTACCAGCATCTTCGTGGACCTCAATCTTTGCAACTTTGCTGGTGCAAATATTGTGAATGTCGGGTAGTTTCGCCATTATCTGTTCAAATAGCTTCTTTGCTGAGCAGTTCAGCTCTACTTGTCCCTCCAACTTCTTTTGAGGTGCCATAATTCTCTTTTAGTATAAACTAAACCCTTCTCTCGTTAGAAATTATAGAAAACAAAGATGATTATGGTAATTAATTGCATTACAGTGACCATGAATAAGGTGCTTTATATAGATGAGCATGCAACAACCAGAATATTATTTTGCTTTGCTTTACCAATATAATAGTTTATCATTTTACTATACAGACTTTTGGAGAATATATGATCTCTTCCGCAGTTCCGCAGTTCCACTAAAAATAGTATATACATATTTTTTTAACAGTTTTTTCACCAAATACCCCCGACAAATTAAAAAATTCACCATATACCCTCAATGTTCCAAAAATTCACCATATACCCTTGAGTTTTCGAAAACGTTCACCAAATGCCCTTTTTCTAACTTCCGTTAACCCACTGTTAGCTTTATTTACGATTTTGTCATCATTAACCCTAAACCCTAATTCTAATCTAACCCTAACCCACCCTCCCCTCCCCCAAACCCTAACCCACCCACCCACCACCCCTCCCCATCCCCTCCACCCCCAGTCCACCCCCCTTCCCCTCCCCCTCCCCTCCACCGCCGCATCCCCCTCCCCCCCTCCCCTCCCACTCCCTCCGCCGCAGCCCCCCTTTCCCTCCCCCCTCCCTCCCGCAACGCCCGCAAGCCTCGAAAGCCCCCCCACCCTCCCCTTCGATGCCGGAACGCACCGAAACGCCGGCGAAGCGCACGCCCATAAATAAGTGCGCGACAATTCGTCCCCACCCGGGCAGATCGTGCGCGACAATTGACACCGCACCGGCGAGAGGAGAGAGCGAGCCCGCCACCATCAAAATCTCGTGCAAGAGGGGGACGCATCGTGCGCGACAGTGTCACCACCCTCCCGGCCCAAAGGCATCGTGCGCGACAATTGACACCGCCGCGAGAGGAGAGAGCGAAGCCCGCCACCATCGAAATCTCGAAAATTCAACCCGAGTTCTAAGCCACCCCGGATCGAGGGAGGGAAGAGGAAGACGATATCATTCGAGGGTGGGGGAGGGGGTGGGGCTGCGGCTGCGGGGGTGGGGGGGGGGAGGGGGGGACGCCGGTGGCTGCGCTGCTTATTGGGGGTGGAGGAGGGGGAAGG
Organism: Beta corolliflora; assembly: GCA_947648045.1. NCBI lineage: Eukaryota > Viridiplantae > Streptophyta > Magnoliopsida > Caryophyllales > Amaranthaceae > Beta > Beta corolliflora. Next base: position 183,503 of record CANSZD010001844.1, on the reverse strand, counting down.
GGAGGGTAGGGGTCACGGCGATGGAGGGGTTGGGGGGGGGGCCGGGTGGAAGGGGTGGGTTAGATTAGGGTTAAGGATTAGGGTTAGGGTAAGGGTTAGGGTTAGGGTTAGATTAGAATTAGGGTTAGGGCTTAATGATGGCAAAATCGTAAATAAAGCTAACGGTGAGTTAACGGAAGTTAGAAAAAGGGCATTTGGTGAACGTTTTCGAAAACTCAAGGGTATATGGTGAATTTTTGGAACATTGAGGGTATATGGTGAATTTTTTAATTTGTCGGGGGTATTTGGTGAAAAAACCGTTTTTTTAATCAGTAACCATATTATATAAATAATATATATAAGATTATACAAGCAAATGTAGCAAACTTTAGGAATTCCATGGTCACTACTCACTCCCATTCCCATATGAAGTTAAAGTCTATGTCTTTAGTGCAATTGTGGAAGGAGAACAAAGATGTTTCAGATTAGATTCTTTTTATTTCAAGGAGTCCAAATTTTTATTGCCTGCAAAGTTGTGGAAGAACGAATATCTCTTTAGTATAGATGCTTTGATTTATTCAAGAAGTGATTCTTCCAAAAACGGTTGCCACTTGTGAACCGGGTTTTTAATCGTTACTTCCTCTATTTTTTTATCCTTCTCACTTGAAATCTTGACACTATTCATACTTAGATAGAATCTTCTTAATTTTTTTCACTTTATAAGAAAAAATATAGTCACGTGGGGTCTTGTTTGATTCTTCTCAATTAATATTTTATTAATATTGAATCGTTATAATTTTTACTAATATATAATAAAATATATATAAGTTCAAAGATGTGCATTGGGAGACGTGCATAGGAAAGTGAGAAGGATAAAAAAATAGAGTGAGTACTAGTTTAGAGACCTGTGTAATGCACATGTTTGTTTTTCATATTTTGATTTATTAGTTTCTTGTGTTGTCATTACAGTTTTTTAGAGTTAATTTAGATTAGTTTTAAAGTGTATTTTTTGTAAATAATAGGTTTCTTAATATAAAACAATTGTTATGGTCTGTTATTTTGTATAATTTACATATTAGGACTATTTTTAGTTGTTTATTGAAAACAAAATTCTATCAAAACTTGTCCTAAAATCTCCATATATATTTTTTCTAATAATTAAATTACTACATGAAATCTGATTAATTCCCCAAATTTATTAGTCTAGTTTTGAGACTTTACTCATGTGATGCATGGGTTCTTTTAATAAATTACAACAAAAACCATTTGTTATTAGGTGTGATAGTAAATTAAATATTGTATGATGATATTTGGTTGGGCGTAAAGTTCTTGGAAACAAAAAAGTAGTTTCCCATTTTCCCTTATCTAGTTGGTAAAGGGTGAAAAATAGTTCTCCAAACAGTGGGAAATAATTTTCTAATGATGAAAACATTTTCCTTCTCAACGAAGTTCAAAACACATATTTCTCCCTAATCTTCACCTCGCTCTTTGCTTTCTTATTACATTCATCCTTCCATCTATCCTCCATTTCATTCTCAGTATTATTTATTTCCTCTTCAATTTTTCATGCAATTAATCAAACAATGAAAAACTAATGTACAATGGCCTTTTCCATCGATAAAATCTTTTTTTCTGTAAGATTATTATTTTATACTGAAAATATTTTACGTCCAACCTAACGACGGAGCCTGAGTGTTCTCACCTTATTTTTCTTTGTTATGCCCTGTTTTCATTTTATGGAAAAACCATATTTTTCTGTCATTAGGTGTCACGCAATATATAATGTATCTATTAAAATAATCCATTTTCTTATTATACTTTTTTCTCTTTCTGAGACTTTTTTTTCTTCTATCTTCTTTTGTTTTCCCTCTCACATATCATATTCATTCTATTCATCACCTTATAATTAATCCGTCTGAATGTGTATGCATGAGAAACTTAACAAACGTACTTCATATCCCCATTAAATTTACTTTTTTTTACCTATCTACTTATCGTTCGTTTGAGAAGGCTTTTGTCTGGTTCTCTTTTACCATATGGATAATTCCTATTTAATGAGTAAACAAAAAATATTTTGATTACATATAATAAAGTAATCCATCAGTTTCGAAATACATTACTCATTTTGCCCCTTTGCGATGTATATCTCAGATATACTATCTCTAACTTTTTTACGATTAAGAAGACCATGTATAAAATTACCCACTATCCTATCATAACTACTTTTTATTGCTATTTTCTCGATTACTTAATAACATATTATTTTTTTGTTAGGAGTTTGTTGAATATTTTTTTAGATAGAAGATGACTTATTGTTGGTCATTTATTTTTTGGGATGAGAGAGTGAGGCAAATCATAATAAATAATATATCACTTGTCTCTATCTTTTTTGGACCATCTTCTATATAGGTCACTTGTCTCGATTCTTTTGGACCATTTCTATATAGGGCGTCCAGTCTTGGCCCGAACAATATGGAGTCCCTGTGCCGACGTTAAAAAACAGGCCCCTATATAAAAAATTCGAAGGCATAATTATTTCAAAAATATTAATAATTTAAGGAAAATTCGCTGATTTAACTTGAATAATTAGATATTGACAAAAATTAATATGAAAATAAAACAAAAGTGAACTAGGCAAAGTATTATGGTTTTCGAAGTATATGAAAATAAAAAAGCACAAGTAAACTAAGCAAAATATGAAACCTCACATAATATAAGGGAATAAATATAAGGGGAAAAAAAGAAGGATAAATATAAGGGAAAAGAAGAACCAGAAATAAAACATAAGCTTCCATCCAAAAAAAAAAAAAAAAAAATACAACATAAACAGATAAAGGGAGGAAAAAAAAGAAAAGAAAATAGAAGACAATGAAAAAGAACTCCTCCAACGATTCTAAGTTCTAAGTTTCTAACGCGTATGCTGCAGTAGACAGTAGTATAGTAATAATAAAAGATAAAGGAAGGAAAAAAAAAGACAGTAGAAGAAAAATTCCTTCAGGATTCGAACCTGCGACCACCTTCAACACAAGGTCTTTATCACACATACTTAATTTACCGCTGAGCCATTTCCTATTTCAGAGAGACAATTCTCGTTTAATTTACTGCATATAACAGGTTTATAAATTTGAGGCCTCTTCAAAAATGAGGCCCTGTTCTGGGTCCCAATTTGGACCTATTCAGGATCGGGCCTGAGGGCATCCTAATATTAGTGAGGACTCTCTGTCTCATTTTTGTGTCTCATCTTGTGTCACATCCTGTTCTCTTTCCAATATATGATCAAGAATAGGTGAAGTGTTAGAAGGAGAAGGAGTTGAGCATAAGATGGGATATAGAATGGGGACAAAGAATCTCTACTTTTCCAATATACTTGTCTCATTTCTTCAACATGGGACGGAACGTGTAAAGAATAGTGAAATATATCTTACTAAAATTGGAAGTGTTCAAATTGATGTGGTATAAATGAAAAAGGAAAATATTCAAACCAACTAGAGAAAAAGAAAATATTTGATAAGTATATAAAATATGGATCTCATTTTTTTTAAAAAAAATTAAGCTGAATTCATTGATGTAGAAATTTTAAAATTTGACATGTATAACAAAAGTTATCTTAATTTAGGTATTGAGATTATTTTTAGTTGTTTATTAAAAATAAAATTCTATCAAAAAATTATTCTTAAATCACTATACATTTTTGAATTAATTTGTTATTATCTTAAATCTCATTCGCAAAATTAGTTTATGTGGTGTTTTAATATTTTAAATCAATTTATTATTTTAAATCTCATACGCTTAATTAACCTACGTGGCGCTAGAATTTAAATCTTAAATAAATAACTTATCTTTTATTCCGTTGATCCACAATGGGTGTTTGATAATGTGGTGTTCTGAATGCTCCCAAAAAACGCCTTATTTATACATATACTAGTTTTATATGCACACGATGCGTGTGAAAGCATATAAATTGTTCATATATAATAGAGATATAGAGATACAGTTATCTTGTTTTTTTTTTGTTTAATTAAAGCAGATAGTTAACCTTCCTTTTTTTCTTTTTTCTATTTTTTGGTGTCCCCCAAGTGTTGCCTTATATTACAGAGATAGACATACAATTATCTTATTTTTTTTGTTTAATTAAAGCAGATAGTTAACCTTACTTTTTTCCTTTTTATTTTTTGGTGTCCCCCATCTGTTGCCTTATGTAATAGAGATAATAGATTAGACTTTATATATCAGTTCACTTTACTTCCAACACTATTCTTTTATGGCAATATATATTAAATTAGGCTTGGGAAAAGGTTTGTATTCCAAAGTATGCAGGTGGGCTGGGCATTAGACATGTTCAAAATTGGAATAGTGCAGCCTTGGGCAGATATGTTTGGGCTATCAATGCTAAAAAAGATAGCTTATGGATAAAATGGGTGAGTGAGCTGTATATAAAGGAAAGAGATTGGTGGTTGTACACTCCACCAACTGATTCAAGTTGGTATTGGAGGAAATTGTGTGAAGAGAAAGAAAAAATGAAGCAAGTTATTACTCAGGAGCATTTGAGGAATGTTGAGGAATGTTGAAAAGTACTCAATCAAAGAGATGTACAGATTATTGAATGGTGAACATCCTAGGATCCACTGGGATAAATTTATTTGGTGCAGATTTGTTATCCCTAAACACAGGTTCTTTGGTTGGCTCGTGATGCAGAATAGATTACAGACAACAGAGAGATTGCATAGATATGGAATTAGTGAGTCTGATCTCTGTCAGGTGTGTGGTATTGAAGTGGAAACTCATGAACATATCCTGTTTGAATGTTGCTATAGCAGGCAGATTTGTGAGAAGATTATGAAGTGGATTGGTGTCAATGTTAGATACACAAGCTTACATCAATATGATCACTGGTTAGCTAGAAATAGAAGACCGAAGATGCAGAAACAGGTGATCTCTTTAGCTTTTCATGCTATGATTTATAGTCTTTGGTGGGTTAGGAATGATGCATACTGGAATTGTAAAGTTGTACAGCCAATGAATATTGTATATAGAGTGAAACAGGAAGTTATAGATAGAAGCTATAGTATTCTTCCTATGCAGACAAGTAGGATTGATAGAGAATGGCTAAGATGTTTAGCTATTGATTTGTAAGGTGTCTTGGTGTTGATGAGGTGAGTTTTAGGTTGTATTGTTCTGGTGGTTTTGGTAATATAATTCTCTACTTACTGACCAAAAAATATATATATATATATTGAATTACTTGCAACACTACTACATTTAGCATTGAGTTCTACTCTCGCTATCTCTCTCTTCATCATATGGGTCTAGACCTGTCCAAAAATGACCTGACCCAATTTTCTTGGGTTTTGAACAAGATTTTTCGACCGAAAATTTTAGATTAGGGTTAGGGTTGAATCTAACCAGATCAGATTGACCCGAAATTTTTAATAAAATTTAAAATAAAAATATTTTAAAATATAAAATATAATATATTAAATAATGTGACTAATAAATTATCAATCATGATCACATATATACATATGTATATATATACATATACATATACGTGAAAAAAGTGATTACCAATATCTTTGACTTTTTTATGATAGAGCATCGTTTATAGTACTAATATGATCGTTATATCATACTAAAGATGAAATAATAGTTTTATTAACGAAAAATACTCATTTTTTATGAAAAAAAATTGATAAAGGCACCGTGGACCAGTATCTTGACCCCAATCTGACCTGTAACACGCAAAAGTATTCGACCCAAATATTTAACTTGTCCCGCATTTACCAAATCTGGACAAATTTACATGGGTCCTATTTTTTAATTTTCTATATTTCTCTCGATCTTCTCCTTAATATATGTGCTTCCTCTCCCATATCTCTATTATATATGTGAAGAGGGGTAGGACACCAAAATATAAGAACCCCTATTTTACCCCCAACAAAATAAGCAAATTACATCCAATAGAATAAGAGAAAGGGAAAAAAAAAGGAAAAAACATAAAAAAAAAAATCAAAAGAGAAACACACATAAAAGAAAACTAACTAATATTCAAAAAAAAAAAAAAAAAAAAACCAAATACACACGAAACAACGTGGAAAAAAGGAGGGTTAACTACCTACTTTAATTAAACAAAAAAAATTCCCTCTGTTTTTTTATCATTCTCACTTTCCTGTGCGCGTCTCCCAATGCACCTCTTTGAACTTAAATATCTTTCATTATATATTAGTAAAAATTATAATATCTTTCATTATATATTAGTAAAAATTATAACGATTGAATATTAATAATGTACTAATTGAGACGAATCAAACAAGACCCCAGATGCCTATATTTTTCTTATAAATTGAAAAAAATTGAGAAGAATCTCTCTAAGTATGAATAGTGCCAAGATTCCAAGTGAGAAAGATAAAAAAACCAGAGGGAGTACTAATAAGGAAAACCATAAAAGCTGATATTTGGTTTGTATATTGAAAATAATTATTAAGATCTCGCATGGTTAAGTTTTTTTTTACTTTTCTCTTATATAGTGAACAGATAATCAAATTTAATAAACTTTGACATTACACAGGTAAAGCAATAATTGTTTAGTATATTTTATATTATAAGATTGCTTTAATTTTTGGATATCAACTAGTAAAATTGGTAAAGTTATGTAAGGAAGTATATATTTTTCAAGCAACAATGAAGAAAACTCAAATGGTCTAATGTAAGTTCAAGCAATTTATAAGAGAAAAATTTACTAGTTGACATCCAAAAATTTCACTGCAACAAAATATGGTATATCAAAATTTCCACCTTTATCATCCCCTATTCTCAAGCACTTGACCTGCAGTCTAGGGTTGTTTTCTTTACCATTAAAATTTTCATTACTTCTTTGACTAATAATTAGGTTTGAGTTGGACATTAGGCTTCATTAAGATTTAAGGGCACCATTCCGACAGCAGCCCAAGAAAACTTTAGTTGTCACTTGTCAGTTGTCAGGGTCGATTTTGTATTTGGATTCGGAAGTTAATGGTGACTCCCAATGATCTTTAACAACTTGTTTATTAAAATGACTTGGCAAATCGTTTATTAAACACACATACAGTATAAAATGACAAAAGGGTATACATGCACTCAAATTGATGCCAACATAATTCAAGTCAGAAAACAAAAGAAGAAATACTATTCAAGTAAGAGTGATCATACTATTCCAATTACGCAAAGGAAAATATCGCGCAAGAAATATAAAAGGAAGATGAAAGTGAAGTTAAAGTATTTACAGTTAAGATCACAAGGGAGTCTCCTAGAAAATCAATAATCACTTATTAATATTAATAGGTTACGCATTCTACCTTTCTATATATACTTGTCATTGGTATGAGGGTAATAATGTGCAAAAAGTGCAGCAGAGGCTAAATCCTATGAAGCAGGTGTCATGTACGGAAGAAGGCTGTAATTCAAGGTTGTGCAGAAATGTATATACTTCCTCCGTTACATTTATTTTGGGACGGAGGAAGTACTACAATTTGCAGCACCATATCATTTGCAGGCTATACATCTGGTGATAGGAAGGCTTTTGCTTTTGAAATAAGAGTAGGGTGGAAGGAAATAACGCCAAGGAACATAACCAATGGCACAACCAACAGAAGGAAATAAGGGGAGTGAGACACAGCTTGAGAACTCAAGAGAACTTGACTGTGTACAAACCCGTCTTCCATCCTTATCCATGACTTCAGGGAAAAAGGCTGATCCACGATCTCTATAATTCTAGCTCCTCTCGCCCAATCACCATACCCGCCATAACCAGTGTGTCTACCGTAGCACAGCCACATCTTCTTGTGAGGGCAGCACCAGTCATTGCCATGGTCATGCCCTACAAACACAGCCTACCACGAAAAACAGAAAAAGGCTCAATTGTATATAGACATCGTTGCTACAAAGTTTTTCCTAATTACATGCATTTACCATATATTGCTTGAATTAAATAACATAAAATTACCTGAGCTGAAGGCCGATTTTCCAATACTTTCATTATCCCTGACTCAGTTTCTTGAGTACAAACAGATTCCTTATTTATTGAACCCACGCAAGGCCGAGGAACCAAAAACAACCAAGGTCCGGCCTTCTTATATGCTATACTAGGTATGTGCCAGAAGAATAGTTCAGGAACCCTGCAAAATTTAAAGAAAAGAAAGTCTCCCATAATTTCCATGTAGTAAATACAACCAAAGCTAAGAATAATGTCATTGAGAATGAATCTAACAAAAGAACCCTATACCATAAATCTAAATGTTGGTGTCATGTTCATCATTTTGAGTTGTATCATAAGATTCTTAAGTTATGCTTAATAGTACCTAGAATCAGGATTAATTTCTTCAGCTATACTTTTGAGCCACTCTGCTTGGGCACTTGAAGTAACTTCCGGATAGGAGCCTCCTCCAGAATCTAGAAAATACATAAATGCCACTGGCGAATCTGGGTTCTCTGATGATGAGATTTGCAGGACATAGTTCGATACACTTGGCCAAAGATTTTTTGGTCCATGCTGAGAGAACGAATGCGTATTATTTCCTATCTGATTGTTCATCAACTGCACTCTTGTTGTACCCACGAAGCTGCAATCTCCATCTCCTGATAAATCATATAATGCAACAAATAACAGATGGTCACGATTACATATGAATTCTCAATGCATCTGCATAAAAAAAATTTAAAATTCCGAGGATTTTTAAGATGAAGCCTTTCTCAAGAGTCAAGACCATACACATACAAGACCTTTATATTTTTGTTATCTTATACTTCATTTAATTTCATTTTGAAATAAGAGACCAGACCCTTTATATGCAAGTTCTTGATAATACAAAAATGATATTTAACCAAATCTATAGTAGAGTAATGTGAAAGGCATTTTGAGGGGTGTAAAACTCTTTCCTAAAAAAAAGTTATTTTTTCTCAGTTTGTCAAAAAGGGTTATAAGTGCGAAACATCATAACTTTCTCAATCTTACTACATATTCCTTAAACTTGCCACCATGAGAGAATAAGTAGCATCTCAATTACCTGAGAACAATGAGTTAGATGGCGAGCAAAGTAATGGGGGAACCCCATCTTCTAAAAACCATTCGTAAGGCCACTCGAAATAATCATCGTCATGATTACCGAACACACTTGCCCAAGGTATGCCCCTATCTCTTGTGGGTGAAGTAGCTTGATCCCAGTACAGGCTTGCATTTGCAGTAGGTATATTATTGGCAGTGATGACATCTCCAAGGTATACAACAAAATCTGTCATGCAACTGACAATCACTTACAAGAACGAACTTAAAAGGCATGTAGAAAATTTTTATGAAACGATACACTTATAACTAATTAGCAGTAAATCAGAGAGGAGCCTGAATTTGCAATGATGACAATGACCAGACGAACTTCACATGTGTCATCAGGATAAAAATAGTTAGCATAATTTGGTTAGTCTGATTTGAAAAAACAATGTACATCTAATTCCAAATCATGAGTCTAAAATACCTACCAAGAGGTAGCGCAAAAGTTGGAACAGGGTTCCTCTGTAACAACTGATAACATAGCTGCTATAAAGCCTTTTATTCACAATTTTTATCACCAGAAGCACTTGGAGGAAAACTCTACTGTGTCAATAATAATGAGGGCAGGCTTGGACTAGGGCTAATGAACTAAGGGGACATGAAGATGAGTTTACGGGATGTTAAAAGAGATGAGATAGTGACAATGCACGGATGTGGGATGAGAAGGGGAATTACTAATCTCATTTTGGTGCCGATACATTACCTTAGGTGAAAGATGGGAAACAATTACCCCAATCCTCCTCTTTGCACACTTACTACCTCATCTCGTATATCAGACTATCACTACCCTCCATCCACCTCTCGTTTTCTTTTATTTCTTCTCCTATCCTTTCCTTAACTTATTACCTCCATCTAGCTATCCAAGCATTCCTAATATTAGTAAACAATAACACCTTCATATTATCCTTGAACTGGATATATTTCAAGCCAATCAGCAAGTTGATTCGATATCATGTTCATCAATAAAATTCCACATATTGAGTTATGAAATTTGTTTTAGCTGAAATGCACACCCATCATGATACATGAAACTGAACAAACTGCCCGGGTTAGAACCAGCAGTTATGTTCCAACGACGAAATCTAACCTTGACTTATGAAGTTGAACTTTATAAAAGGCAGAATAAGGAGGGTGTAAGCAAATTAGCAAATGATTATCTTTTTTATATACTTGCATAAAAAAAAAACGATGCAAATTATGACTAGCTTCCATTACTTTAATCACACAACTTTAGAAGATTCATATATAGCTAAGGTTTTCATGTTGGTAAACACTTCAAGCGTTCTAGGATTAGCAACTACAAAAAAAAAACGAGTAAATTTGGATGCAATCGAATATAACAAGCTTATCTCTAATCTCCTTTAAGATGCTAAGGCCTAAGAAGGAAAAAAAAACAGTAATCAATAATAGAAAAAGTTCGGCATGTGACATCATTCCAACTTTCCTTCTATGTCTCCAAGCTCAAATAATACCAATGAGTTCAATCACATTCAATTTCACAATTTCTCATGTGTATAGTTAAACCCAACAAACAAATGTCATCCATGAACTCATGCAATAATTAAACCAGAGAAATCTTCCAAAGCCAAAGAATCACTGGAAAATTTTATGTAAGTATATCAATTCTAAGCCTAAATTCAAACATAAAATTGATCAACAGCATCTTCAGAGTACTTCTTAATTAACATAATCATAATCTTTTACCAATTCAAAATTCCAGACTAATTAAAAATTAAAATATACTATAATATTGGCACCCAAAAAAATATCCAACATAGATATCACATTACTCCCAAAATTTAGCAAACAAACCCACATAATTAAACACTCTAAAAAAAATTCTAGATTTTTTTTTTCTTTAAAGATTCAAACTTTTGCACACCTAAAAATAAAAGTTAAAAAAAAGGACCTGGGTTTTCATGATCAAGAAGAGATGACATGGCTTTCTGAGAGTTGACATCTTGCTTAGGGCCCCACTTAGTCCAACCGTTCTCACCAAAATGCAAGTCTGCAAAAATTGCAATCTTGAAAGATGATGATCCTGCTTTTTTAGGCTGCAATTTTTTCAACCCAACTGCAAAGTCAGAGCTTAATAAAAGGACCAAAATTTGAAAGAGTATGAAGAAGAAGAAGAAGAAGTATTGCTTTCTATTAATTGAAGAACCCATTAACGGAGGAGATAAAAAGATGATACTACTATAAGATTAATTTGGTGCAAAATCAAATTTTTGAAAGGGGTTAACAGAGATGAGCCGAGTTCGGTAACACTAAGGGAGGAAGGAAAGGAGGTAGTTGTGTTTCAAGTGTCAAAGGTTGACAAAGTCAGAGGAGTACTTCGACTTTTCTATTTAATCTTGGAGAAGTTTTTATTTTTTGTTAGGGTATTATTAATATTAGTAGGATTTAGTCCAACTTATACTGAGTTATCATGAAAAGATAAGTTATCATGAAGAGTGCGAGCAGCCCCTCTCGATGGTGCGCCCCCCCTACGGCTGTGATGAAGCTAAACACCGATGCAAGTGTGGGTGAGGAGGGGTGGATTGGCCTTGGTGTTGTGGCCCGTGACTCGGCGGGTAAAGTAGCTTTCTCAGCCGTGCGAAGAGTTCGTGCATTTTGGCCACTTGAAGTGGCCGAATGCAAGACCATTCATATGGTGGTTAGGCTAGCAAAAGCTCATGGGTTAGCCAACGTGATCATTGAGTCGGATTCGCAGGTGGTGACGACAAGGTTAACAACACCTGCTCTTTAGTTTTCTGATCTAGATACTATTCTTGGTGATGTTCTTGAGATATGTAATGTTTTTAATTCCATTAGTTTTACTCATGTCAAGAGGGATGAGAATAATGTTGCCCATAATCTTGCTAGAGTTGTGCCATTTGGAGTAGAGCAATGTTGGGAGAATCATGTTCCTAGTGATGTAGCTCCTTATGTATATATGGACACTTTGTCCCTTGATTAATGCACTTCTCTTTTCCCCTAAAAAAAAAATAAGTTTAGGCCGTTAGAGATTTTTTTTGTTTTGACATGGGATTTAGTAAGTTTATCAAGTTTCAAATGGATTAATTAGCTAGTAATATACTCCTTATAGTCCTTATCATAGCTAATTTTATCCATTAGTACTCTCTCTCTCTCTAGACTCTCTTTCTTGAGCGAAAACCCTCGTGAGAAAACCCTAGCGTCCTAGAGCAAAGTTAGGAGGCTCGACCGCCGCCCGAGCCACCGCACTCCTCTCGGTGGCCGTCGAGCACTTCCCTTTCCCCGTCTCCTGCTGGTTCGAGTTGCAGCAAAGGGTAGCCGCGAAGCCGCCGTTGTAGTTGCCGTTAGGCGTTGTGGGCCAGGGGTGGTGGTTCCACCGAAGGAACACCACGCTTCGCCGTCGTCTATCCGTGGAGCTTCGCCGCCGTTTGTCGGCTAGTTGTTTTTTCGTTTTTTCTTCAATAAGTCTCATCTTTGTGATGGTTGTCTTAGTCCCCTATATGGGGTGTGTTAGTACCCCCTTCTTGGTGGGTTTGGGTTTGTTAATTAGTATTAGTTTTGTGTGTGTTTGTTGTGTCGAGTTCCAGGGCCACATCTTTGGAAGGTTCTTGTAGATTTGTGGAACTGGTGAAGCATCGGTTTAGGGGTGCTGATCTCGAAAACCAGTCATGTATAACTGTAGATACATAATCGTGTCTCCCCATTTAGTACCCTGTGATGACCAATACGCCGCTCCAATTGGTCCGGATCGAGGAAAGAATAAAGAACGAGTCTAAAATAAAATGTTTTAAGCCCAAACCATTTTATAACCTCTTTTTATTAACCCATTTTCGAAAACCCTTTTTATAAATAGTTTTGCTAAGCCCACTTCTTAAAACTTTTTTAAATAACCTTTTAAATGCCCATCTTTGAAAACCTTTTAAAAATAGTTTTGTGAAAGCCCAATTTTATGAAACCCCTTTTCTAGCCCAATTAAATTAATAGAATTAATTAGTTTTATTAATAAAAAAATATCTTTTATAAAAATAATATTTTCCCAAAGTGTTTTAAAATATCTTTTATCTAACTCTTTTCTAAAATCTTTTTAATAAAAATCTTTTAAAAACCTTCTATCTTCCGGAAACCTATCGCTACCCAACTACCTAAACCAACCTAAACCTATATATAATCCTCACTCTAGAATTCCCACGGCAGCATCTCACAACCGAAATCCTTCGACACAATAATACCTCTAATTTCTCTCAACCAATTCACGGCCAACTAAAAAAAAAAATCCTTCGACACTCGTCACAAACAATACACAGCAACAATTTACACGGCCAACACATCATCCCTCGCCACATCATCCCTCGCCACATCATCCCTCGCTACACCTAATCTCTACAGCACAACTCTCTCGCACCATACTTCACCGCCTAATACTCATCTCACCTCACAAAGATCACTCGACACTCAATTCATCAAACTGTCCTACAGCGACACATAACCCACCTGATTATTCAATCATCCTTAATCATTATTCATCATCATATATTGCATCATCATCAGCACAAAATACCAAATCTTACAAAAGTCAACCACATCTACACTAATCTCACGCACCTCATTACATATTACGAAACTAACTTACAAAAGAAACCGTTTTTCTAAGACTCGTACAATATTCAATTTTCCAAGATCCGTACAAATCAATGACCCCGGACGGTGGTATAATTTCTGAGGGTCAACTAAATTAACTAACTTTTATTTTATTTATATATTTATTTTTATTATTTTCTTGAAGTTACTAACCTTCTATTCGTGATGTAGGTTATTAATAAATTTATGCGATTGTAAGTATTGTACATATTATACTAACTCCCTGCAATATTTTATTTTCTTATTTCTATTTATTTCCATGAACATGTTATTTTTTGTGTCTGATTGCAATATTTATCACCTTGTATTTATTGTTAATCAAGACCTAAAGAACTGTTCTAACTAATTCAGATAACATGGACAACCTGCTAGGAACTCATTAATATTGATTGCATAATAACTGGTCACTAAATAATTAGTCTTTTTATGTGTTTCCTGAACCAACTTAGACTAATATTTTTAGGGTGCTTTAAAACGTTATATGATTATTCTTTTGCATAAAATTTGTAATGAATCGGTATTTAGTAGAGGCCAGCAATGGGCAATATAGTTCCTAACTATATTGTACCCTCACCCCCGAACTCACTTTTTGGTTCCTGACCATCTATGGAGTCATGATGGGGAAATCTACATTGGATAAGTCCCTAAGATGTCCCTTCCGTTTCAATATCCAATTAGGTTTATGATTCTTCCTTTAAAGAATTGTTGGCGACTTATTTTTAATAAAAACTTAACAATGGGGTAATCAAATAAACGTGCTCACACCGCGTGTAGGCATTAAAGGAATTAAAAATCCACGCCGACAATTTGGCGACTCCACTATGGAGGATTTTAAAAAAAATTAATTTTTTTAAATGAGTGGGTTAAACTTGAAAAATACGATTCATTCTTATTTTTATGCCTTAGAATAATATATTGTTTTGCATGTGCATGACTATTGTTCAGTCACCATAAGGACAATCTATCTTGCCTCATTAGCACATATTCTATGTGTGAGGTCACCCCCAGGGGGTTTTCGCTTTGTCCTTCCAAAAAGCTTCCTGAGCGATAGTGTTGGATCTTAGTCATAAGCAAACCTACCCAACCATGGCATTGTTCTCTTGTTCCTGACTTGAGACTGGAGTGCGTCTTACACGTGGCCACCTCTTTAAGCAGGGGTACGAAGCGTGGGATCAATCTCTTAGTCATGGACTCTTTTCAGCCTTAACCTAAACCTGACCATAGTTGAACATATACCTTGACTTTTAAGTTGGAACTTTGCATATTATTATCCTACATGTGCATATTTGCGTGTGCTTGTATCTAATTGTTTTGGTACTACGCGAGTTTCGAGTCAAAACTACCGAACGCATTTACGCGTCGAGCTAAAAGTCAAGCAATTTGTGTCTCGCTTAATCCGCGCTTGGCGCACCATATCTGCGTGTGACGTAAAAGTAAAGTGTGTCTCGCATTTTCCTGCATTCAGCGCGCCTCTTAACTGCGTGTCGCGCGCTGCTCTGCGTGTCGCGCGCTGCTTTCCATTCATTTCACGGATTGTCATGTTGTCACTAGGATTAGTTCACGGCTAGTACATAATTCCATTTGCGTTGTAAATCATTAGGATGACATAGTTTCTTTCCAATCCTCCCCAACTTTTACATTCCAAATTTTATCTTTAAAAAAAAATTCATCTCAAAAACAAAAAAAATCTCCATCTTTTTTTAATATCTTAATCTATTTCGAAAACTTCATCTCATATTTTTTTCAAATCCTATCTTTTTCGAAAATTCTATCCCCATCTTTTACCAAACTATATCTCCCATCTTTTCTTTTTTCAAAAATAATTCTCCTATCTTTTTAAAAAAAAAATTCATTCCATCTTTAATCTCCTATCTGCTTCAAAAATTCTATCTCCACCTTTTTTCAAAAAAAACATCTCCATCTTTTTTTTCCTATCACATATCTTTTTTCTAAAATTCATCCTTTTTCTCTATCCTATCTTTCTATGTATATTATTCATCATTTGTGTACACCATCTAGGATTTTTTTTAGTGTCCATCTTGTTGTAAAAGTATCATCCACCTAGGAATTTTAACTCCATTAGAAGTCCGTTTGACCCAAATGTCTAGATTCATCCAGTTTCACTCCATTTAGAGTTCTTCACCTCATCTAACTATGTCCATGTTAGGAGTCTTAACCCTGTCTAGGTTCACCCACCTAAGAAGTCTAGAGTCGTTAGAATTCTGTCAATCTTAGTAGTCTAAATCCATTAGAATTACATCCAATTTAGGAGTCTAGGTCCACTAGAGTTTCATTCACTTTAGGAGTCTAGGTCCACTAGAGTTTCATGCACATTAGGAGTCTAGCATCCTTGAAAGTCCTTCAAATCTAGAATTCTAACATCATTAGAAGTCTATCAAGTTTAGGATTCTGAAGTTATTAGAATTTCATATCCATTAAGACTGCATTCATACTAGAATTCATTTGCATTGCATATTCCATCATTCATACACTTCATGCCTAACTAGAATTATTAGGCATTTAAGAGTCTCATTGCATCCATACTCTCCATTTCGTTTCCCCTCTTGGGCCTACTCCAGATCCAGACGAAGATAAAAGGGGGCCAAATTGGGACAAAGATGCTTATTGCAAGTACCATAGTGGCCATGGACATAAGACTGACAATTGTTATCCATTGCGAGGCCTTATTCAGGACATGATAGATGATGGTAGACTTCCAATTTCTCCTATTACAAAAAGACCTCATATTTAAGATCACTTGTCACGTGACGTAGGAGTCTAGACTTGAGATTCCATTTTCTGTTTCATTTCTCTTATTCGCCCAGTCTAATATAGGATTTCCCTTTCATTGCATGTACTCATAATTTTCAATCAATAAATGAGTATTTATTTTTCTCTAACCTTGCACTAATGAGCATCAATGGAAATCATGATTGTCGCCTTAAAAGAAAATGAATTTCTAATTCTCATGACTATTATAATAAAGGCAATGAACAACTGGCATATATAAAAGAGGCATTCCTCCCTTTCCCTACAACTATTCCTCCATTTCAACCTAAATACATAACACCACTCTCCCTTTAACCTACCTCATGGGAAGTATATTTGACATCAATATAAAGGGTACAAAAAAAAAGAGCAACAAGAAAAATCAAAGCAAAAAAAAAGAAGCAAAAGCAAAAATGATGACAAAAAAAAAGGTGCAAAATATCAAAAAATCGAAAAAAGAAAAGAAGTGTTGCAAATAATTAAGCCCATCAATAGCTTTGTCAAATGTACTTCTTTCAAAACCTTCAACCTTCAACCTTCAACTCAAACCTTCAAACCAATAGGCCCTTGACAACCATACACATTGCATTCCAACAAGCCATAAAAGACAAACCAAAGCCCGCTAGGTCGAAAACCCATGAGGGTGAACTTAGGCAAAAGTCAGGGCACCTTCTTATTCATTAGCCTGAACTACGAATGGTCTGATTCTGCTAAAGATACGTAGGAAACCTCACCCTACGGTCCGACCGCTTTAAACCAAACCAAACCTACATCATTATCCCCCTTGCTAAAGACCTCTTCCAAATCAATACTTAAATCAATGCCTAATTCATTGCAAATGGCTCCAAAGCAAAATGCTCGGCCACCAATTAAAATGCTAAGAGCTACGACTGGCCTGATTCCATCATGGATACGTAGGCAACCTCTTTTGAGGCCCGACCATTTTAATTCAAAACACATTCATAAGGCTCGCCTAGGCCCATAAGAAAAGCGCGATCACCCAAAAATTATGAATTTTAAATGCTCATATGTACCCTTAGAACTAGACTGGGATTCGAAACTGCATCATTAGCCTACCTTATTGTGTGAGTCGATTCATTATGTCTCCGCCTTTTCTTATTCTAATCACTTCCTTTTTCTAAGCCACATTATCGCTTCTAAGCCAACCTTAGCATAACCTTTCAACACTTAGCGCTATGACCGCGCCTCATCTTTCGAGTGTTTCTTTCTTTGGCCTTTCTTGTCTTCTCACCTTAGGAACCCTATATGGAATCTTTGGTCGAAACTTCCATTAAGCGTGACGAGATATCTTCAAAATCAAGCAATCAAGCTGAATACTTCATCAAATCCATCTTACTGAGGGCTTTATCAATGGTCCACACAGAAAATCATAGGCTCCAAGTATAGGCCTATTGTAATAAGGACTTCATTACGAGTCCATACATGAAACTTTGGATTTTAAAACCTACACTGATCCAAGATTGTACCTACTTTATGGGCTCACTTAGGCCCTTGGCATACAAAACTCGAAGCATATATAACTCAAGCGCTACAAAAGCTCGTTCTATAACGTATTTCAAATCCAACATAGTCTATTAACTGAATAGATTATCCTTGGACTCTATGTGTACCTTGATAAGGACTTCATTACGAGTCAATACAAAAGATTGTGGGCCCCAAACCCATACGGAATCCTAACTGTTTTATGGGCTCACTTAGACCCGTAATAACTACAACGCATTTCGAATCAAACCTACGTGGATCATCCTTAGGGGCTTCCCCTTTCTTCTCTTTCGAAAACAGTTTCCTAAAACGAAAATTTGAGCTTCTAATGGAACGATCAAATCATCAAATCATATCATCAGCATCAAAATCATATATTTGCATTAGTGTCACGTCTCTGCAGTTGCATTATATATCAGCATCATCCAAACATTGTGTCAAGCATTGCTTCCTTCGTCCTTAGCCATAGGATTCTAGCGTCAATCATCGAGTCACACACACGCACACGCACACATGTATGCACACACGATAACACCTTCAAGTCAAGTCAAGTCAAGTCAAGTCAAGTTAAGTCAAGTCAAGTCAAATCAAGTCAAGTCAAGTTAAGTCAAGTCAAGTCAAATCAAGTCAAGTCCTATCCATACACTAGCACCCACATCACGGGGCACATGCATGTCCCCTAATTGTTTGTCTGTATATCTGTGTATTCTTTGTATTTACAGGTACCCAACATTGAACCTTCAATCAATAGGCGACATACCACCGCCAGGTCTGCAGACCACCTTCCATCAAGAGGCGACATACCACCGCTTGGTCTACGGACCACCTTGAATCAATAAGCGACATACCACCGCATGGTCTGCGGATCACCTTCAATCAAAAGGCGACATACCACCGCTTGGTCTACGGACCACCTTGAATCAATAGGCGACATACCACCGCCTGGTCTGCGGACCACCTTCAATCAAGAGGCGACATACCACCGCTTGGTCTAGGGACCACCTTGAATCAATAGGCGATATACCACCACCTGGTCTGCGGACCACCTTCAATCAACAGGCGACATACCACCGCTTGGTCTACGGACCACCTTGAATCAATAGGCGACATACCACCGCCTGGTTTGCGGACCACCTTCAATCAAGAGGTGACATACCACCGCTTGATCTACGGACCACCTTGAATCAATAGGCGACATACCACCGCCTGGTCTGCGGACCACCTTCAATCAATAGGCGACATACCACTGCCTGGTCTGCGGACCACCTTCAATCAAGAGGCGACACACCACCGCCAGATTCATAAATTATTATCATTCAAGACAGCATAACCCCGACATGAGCCGGGCCGGAAATAGCTCATGACACCTTCTTTCACACAATCTCATTTTTACATATTTACAAATATGTTTCACACATGCTTGTTCCTGAAGCTCTTGCTTGTTTTGCAGGTACCGGCGCAAAAGAGTGATTTTGGATTGCAGAGCATCTAGAATCATTCTCCGTCTCGACACATATACTTTGACTTTGGGTTTTACAAACCTCAGTCAAAGTGGGGGCTTCTGTAGACACATAATCGTGTCTCCCCATTTAGTATCCTATGATGACCAATACCCCGCTCCAATTGGTCCGGATCGAGGAAAGAATAAAGAACGAGTCTAAAATAAAATGTTTTAAGCCCAAACTATTTTATAACCTCTTTTTATTAACCCATTTTCGAAAACCCTTTTTATAAATAGTTTTGCTAAGCCCACTTCTTAAAACTTTTTTAAATAACCTTTTAAAGGCCCATCTTTGAAAACCTTTTAAAAATAGTTTTGTGAAAGCCCAATTTTATGAAACCCCTTTTCTAGCCCAATTAAATTAATAGAATTAATTAGTTTTATTAATAAAAAAATATCTTTTATAAAAATAATATTTTCCCAAAGTGTTTTAAAATATCTTTTATCTAACTCTTTTCTAAAATCTTTTTAATAAAAATCTTTTAAAAACCTTCTATCTTCCGGAAACCTATCGCTACCCAACTACCTAAACCACCCTAACCCTATATATAATCCTCACTCCAGAATTCCCACGGCAGCATCTCACAACCGAAATCCTTCGACACAATAATACCTCTAATTTCTCTCAACCAATTCACGGCCAACTCAAAAAAAAAATCCTTCGACACTCGTCACAAACAATACACAGCAACAATTTACACGGCCAACACATCCTCCGTCGCCACATCATCCCTCGCTACACCTAATCTCTACAGCACAACTCTCTCGCACCATACTTCACCGCCTAATACTCATCTCACCTCACAAAGATCACTCGACACTCAATTCATCAAACTGTCCTCCAGCGACACATAACCCACTTGATTATTCAATCATCCTTAATCATTATTCATCATCAGCACAAAATACCAAATCTTACAAAAGTCAACCACATGTACACTAATCTCACGCACCTCATTACATATTACGAAACTAATTTACAAAAGAAACTGTTTTTCTAAGACTCGTACAACATTCAATTTTCCAAGATCCGTACAAATCAACGATCCCGGACGGTGGTATAATTTCTGAGGGTCAACTAAATTAACTAACTTTATTTTATTTATATATTTATTTTTATTATTTTCTTGAAGTTACTAACCTTATATTCGTGATGTAGGTTATTAATAAATTTATGCGATTGTAAGTATTGTACATATTATACTAACTCCCTGCAATATTTTATTTTCTTATTTCTATTTATTTCCATGAACATGTTATTTTTTGTGCCTGATTGCAATATTTATCACTTTGTATTTATTGTTAATCAAGACCTTGTTCTAACTAATTCAGATAACATGGACAACCTGCTAAGAACCCATTAATATTGATTGCATAATAATTGGTCACTAAATAATTAGTCTTTTTATGTGTTTCCTAAACCAACTTACACTAATATTTTTTAGGGTGCTTTAAAACGGTATATGATTATTTTTTTGCATAAAATCTGTAATGAATCGGTATTTAGTAGAGGCCAGTAATGGACAATATAGTTCCTAACTATATTGTACCCTCACCTCCGAACTCACTTTTTGGTTCCTGACCATCTATGAAGTCATGACGGGGAAATCTACATTGGATAAGTCCCTAAGATGTCCCTTCCATTTCAATATCCAATTAGGTTTATGCTTCTTCCTTTAAAGAATTGTTGGCGACTTCAAAACATATTTTTAATAAAACCTTAACAATGGGGTAGTTAAATAAACGCGTTCACACCGCGTGTAGGTATTAAGGGAATTAAAAATCCACGCCTACAATGACCAACCCCAAGACTATACCAAAATGGATCTCTGATGAGGTGGATGTTTTAAACACATCTAATTACAGGATATCGGAGCAGTTCTTCAATGGAGCTAATATGTCTAGGGTTTCTAATACTTGTATTGTTTTTCGAGTCTATGTATGGGTTACTTGTACACTTTCAATGTTTTATGATCAATGATATCATCCCTCCCCTATTCCTCAAAAAAATTAGTTAGTAATATAACTAGTCTCCACTCACCACTTGAGTGTTATGTTTCAGTTGGATTAATGTGAAATTTGTGGTTTGTAAGATGAATGGTTGAGCGAATGAGGTATTAATTGGGGAATAAAAATTGAGGAAACTTGGGTTTAGAGAGCATGTTATTTGATATCAAAATTAATTGAATGATTGATAATTATTATTTATCAAAATATGATAACTAGCCCAGAACCATTGTAATAGTTTCTAATTAATTACTATTGGCGAAGAAACCGATCGTTGGTTGTATTGTGGTTGGTGAATGGTAGTGTGACCAACCATTCCCAAATTCCTTGATCCGCCACTGTTCCTACCTTAAAAACTTCCTTATTGCTACCGCTAACTTGTGAACTTATTCGACCTGTTGTTTATCTACTTTTTGTATCTGGACCCCTTCACATAATAGTACATCTTCCATTATTCTTTTGACATCCAGCGTTGCTCTTCCGGTTGCCTCAAGAAGGAGATGATCTTTGCTGAATTGTGTAAATTTGGACAATTGGTCTTATTTTGATGCATCCCTGCTTGAGCGCTTGAAGCAGAGCGAGGAACTTTGTCTGCAATGGTGAGATGGCCCATACCCTTTTTGCGCCTTGAGGGGATTTAATGGGAGTTGAAGAGATGGAGAAGAGAGAGAAATCTAGGTCTTGAAATTAGGAAAAGGAGCAGTAGAAATGAGGAACGGAGGGTTAAAAAAACACGTAACTGGTCAATGCCGGATGTTTTTAGTCAACTTTCACATTCCGGCCATTGGTACCTTTTAATAACAAAAAAAATTATAAGGTAGTTTTTGCCAAGATTTTTTATTAGGTAGTTTTTTGCAAGAAGTGATTTTTATAAGGTAGCTTTTAACAAATTTTTCTGATAATAATAATATATTCGTGGTCTCGGTGATATGTTTTTTTTTTGTGAAAAGAGGAAACAATATATAAATTACTTAAAGTTATTACAATCCGAATTTAAATGTTGCATACAATAACTAAGGAGAGTAGGAAAAATCCTAGTTACAACACATTCCAAATCCATGACCCTACAATTCTTTGCCAAAGCATCCACCAGTTTGTTGAACTGCCTACCACATTCCTTAATCAGAATGGATGGGTATCTCCTATGCCACTGCCTGTAAGTGTTGATTATATTTGCAAATCTGTCAAAATATTCCTTTTGTAAAATCTGGTCAACTGTTGCCTTACAGTCTGAATATATAACCGCCCTCTGGTACCGATATGCTCCCATAATATATAATGCTTCCAAAATGGCTAAAAGCTCAGCTGCAAGAAAATCATTAGTATAGACTTTTTTACCCAACATATGACCCAGTGACCTTCACCATATCTGACTACTGCCCCCCAGGCCCACCACATTATATAGACCAATAAAAGATGCGTCCACATGGATCATAAGATAGTCGCATGGATGGGTAACACTGTACTGGCTAGGCATGTCTGCCATAGCTTTACTAAGGCCTACTAAACTATACTCTCTAGCATGACCACTAGCTTTATAGCTAATAACATTGGGAGGTGTTGGCTCTTTACTGTTGAAAACACAGTTATTCATATCCTTCCATATCTCATGACATACATAAGGAAAGACACTTTTCCACTGGAGCCCTCTGGACAGGGAAACATTAGACAAGTTCTCTTTAAGCCAAGTTTCAAAATTTGACGTTTGAAATTGAGGAGAATCACATAAAGCCCAAATAACACGAGACTTGAGACAGTCCCTAATCAGATGGTTAGAATCCTCAATGCAATCATGACATCGAGGGCGCATGGGGTCCTGGACAATACGTCTGATGGATAAAAGGGACCTATGGGGGATTCGATCATGCCAAAGAAGCCACATAAATACTTCACCTTAGGTTCCATGTCCCCTTTCTATATCCAAAGGAGGTTAAGTATTTGTTTTAGCTTTATTTGTGTTCTATGATTGTGATCACTAAGTTTAAGGTTACTCCTTTTGAAGTTTATTAAGTTTTTAAGTTCTATGTTTGGTTTTGCCACTTGGGCATTATTGGATTGTGTGTGTATGAACACTATAATCTAGTAGTAGTACTTCATATTAAAGATATGTTATGCACTTATGCTTGTGTGTTCTGGAATGTATTAAAGAAAGCTATTTGAATAAATGGGTTTTCAATATTGAGTTGGCTTGATCACTTTATTTGAACTTATGATAGCTCTAATTATGAAGCATGAAAACCTCTCAGATTTAAGGTTTTCCTAGTTCTGAAACATAATTCATAATCAAAACATTTTCATGCCCATAAAAGCCCAAAAATGGTTGAGACTTGAAAATTCCCTGCTTCACTAATGTTCCTGAAGCATTTTTTTGAGATACTTTTATTGCAAGAACTTGAATTTGCTATGTAGGAAATAGCTTTAACATTTCCATGAAAAATTAACTTCAATTTTTTTAATGATTGAGGTAATCTTAACTAATTTTTGAAAAGTCAAAAGTGATTGATTATGAATGATGACTAATTATAATCATGATTTGATAATTGTTTAGTTAATAATAAGAATGGATTAAGACATAGTGTGACTCTATTTAAAAGAAATTAGAAAATAGATACAACCTAGGCCGATGCACTAATATGAAACGTCTTGATTCACCGCCTGAGAGGATACGGTGCTTGCTGGAGAAGAGGCATGCAATCGCAAGTTTGTGATTCATGCAGTTCTAGATTATCCTTGATTACAACATATACTATTTGTTTAGTGGGAATAGAAGGTGGGAATACGAATTTAAAACCCCACTTTTCATATTCTTTTGTTTGTTTACTGGGATTAGAAAATTTTAGGGGGGATTGAGCATGGGATTATATAGCGTCTAGCTCCATGGGAATAAGACGTGGAGAGGAAAAAGTAAAAATCTTTGAGTAATTTTGTTATTTATTCTCAATTTTCCCTTCACTCACGTTGGTAACCCACTGCCTCCACCATTGTATATATAAATATTTAGGTTGATTATAAATTAAACTTTAGTTTTCAATGTAATGATTCAAATAATTAAAATGATCTAAACTTCATAACATTATCTTAGCAATCTAACCAGTAACAACTACACAACTATGAATAGGTACGTAGTTCGATCTTATGTAAAACGTATAGTCGTTACTAGTGTAGAGATGTCCTTATAATTAATTTAGCATTTATGCAGTGACTTTTGTTGAAAATGGGATAACAACGAAAAGAATGGCGTTATTATTCTTTTATCACTAGTACACGACACATCATTATCTTTTTTATTTCTTTGACTAACGTGTTTTCTAGTAATAATCCAACTTAAAGATATACTTTTTCTGTTTTACATTAGTTGTAACACTTTCAATTTACTATAACTCCTATACTAATTTTGACCTCATTTTTTTAAACTTCTATCTTAAAGACATGTGTCAATATGCAAAACTAATATTAGTGTCAGTGTTTGTTTCATAGTAACATCTTCTTATACTTTTAATTACTCTAACATCCCCGTAATATAGTGTTTGTTTATCATTTTTTACGAGAATTATGAAAAGTTAAAGATATTACCATTTGTGTTATTTAATGATGTACTTATATTGGAAAACTAATTGTCTTGTTTACTTTAATAAATAAATAAAAAGAACTATGTGTAACCCCCCGACCTCTAAACATCTTTATTAGGTTAATTAATCTTGATTATTAGCAGCGGAAGACCTAACTTTTGGTCGGTGCGTTACTGTCGTACTTTCCATTAGGAAAATACAAGGCAACATATTTATATAATCATAAATAACTTGGAAACTTAAACATATTAGATTATTAAAAAATAAAAAAAGTTATTGTTAACAAAACTAACTGTTTACTTAAGTTGCAGAAATTATAAATGTTTGAGTCATTTTAATAACAATTCCTCACTGCTAAGCCATTCCGTCATCCCCATCGGTATCTAAAAAATAAAAACAAAACGTCATGAGCCGAAACCCAGTAACATACTACTTCAACAACGTAAGTTCATTTCAACTTATTTTATTTGAAATCAGAGAGGAGAGAATATAGTCAAACCATTTCATAAACATATAATATTCATAATAGAAATCCAACCATTTATGAGATATTATCCTTTTATAATCTTGCATCATTCTTAATGGTAACTTGGCGAGTACATCATCATAACATCATAATCATTAAACCGAAAGGCGGCCACAACAAAGGTGACACTTGAGGTGCCCATTTCATTAATCCAAAAGGCGGTCACAACAAAGGTGACACTTGCGGTGCCCATATCAGAAAGGCAGTCACAACAAAAGTGACACTTGCGGTGCCCATATCCGAAAGCGGTCACAACAAAGGTGACACTTGCGGTGCCCATATCCGAAAGGCGGTCACAACAAAGGTGACACTTGTGGTGCCCATATAGAAAGTACTGCCAAGAACCGTCTTTCACTTTCCTTTATCATGTTTCGTGATTTTTACAAATATTCTATAAAACATCTCTTAAGCATCATGAAAACCAATTTATTATCATAACATCATCGCAAACATCATTTAACAAAGCATTTCGTATCCCGCAATCCATAAACAAATATCATTAGAACATTAGGTAAAAGCGTCATAAAACATAGTTGGAAGGAGAGTGCGGGTGTTAGCAGTAGACATTACCTTGAGTCGCGATTATTGTACTTAATAGCCGGGGGAGGCTTGTAATATCCTTTTTCCTTTCTAATCTATTCAATAATTAATAAAGGACGACTTATTAATATTTTATTCTAGATTTCAAGTTCTACGATCCATTTCCATCATGTGCCTATTATAGGAAGTACTTTAATATGAATTACTAGAGAGTTTATGCAATTAATGGTTATGGAATCTCATTATCATTATTTAGTTCTTAAACTATAATTCATGACTTTATTGAATTGGTTAAAAGGTCCTAGATGACACATTCAATATGAGTTCTAAGTCCAAATTAATTACTAACAAACACTAGCTAGTTATAAGTTTCATGAAAATTCATGTTTAATGACTTGGAGGCGTGATTATAGAACTTTCATATTAGACTTTTAATACTAAAGTGATTATCTAACTAGTTATTAAACTCTAACTTGTACTAGTGATATTTTCAACTAGTTAGTGTTCATGTATTAGTGACTTACTTAATTGACAACTTAAAAAGTGAGATTCATTTCAATAAGCTAAAAAGTGAAACTATAAGTACTCATTATTTAGAATAAACTTAATAACATTATACTTATAATCCAAGTGTACTCAATTAGTATTACTTTATAATACTTAAATTTAAGTCATAAATAAATATACTTGAAATGGGTTATTATTATTAAAACATGGGAAGCTATAATCTAATTAATCAAATGGTTATTCATAATATCAACACTATTAGAGCAATATCATACCTTATCCTTTAATTTAGTCCAATAAAAATACTACATTATAAATTCAGCCGAATAAGTAATTCAAACAAGTAACTAATATTTACTTAAGCCCAAACTAATGACTTACTAGTGCCAATAACTTTTCAAAACAAAAAATTTTGATAAGGAAAAGCCGCCCCCTCTCTCTCTTTTTTTTTTCTCTTTCAAACCCTAGCCTCCCCTACCCCTTCTTCATCAGCTAGGGGCTGTCATGGATGATTTCATCCATGGTAAGCCCCTTTTCCCCTTTTATTTTCAGTTTTTAGTTCATTTTCTTATTTTGTTGAATAAATTAGTCTATCTTTATGAGATTTTTTCAAACCCTGTTATGGGGATTTTAGTCTCTATTGTGGAGATCTCCTTCTTTCCTATGGGGGTTGTGAATATGTTTTTTTGTCTTTAGGTATGAGAAATTGTTCTCATTGGTTGAAGTTCGAGACTCAACATGAAGGTATTGCAATCTCGAATGCGGTCAACATGGCTCGATCAAGAATGATCTTCCCAAACTATGTCAGAATGATAGATTCCTCATCAATAGTTGCTTGATTCAGTAAATATGAGGGGGATGCGTTGTATTGCTCGATCTAGTTCATTGTAGTTTATTCGAAGACGAATTTGATTTAACCTTGTTTGATTGTATCTTGTTTTTCTTTAATACCTATTGTAGACGTCGTTTGACTTTCAATTAATGAAATTTCTCTTTAAAAAAACTTTTCAAAACAAAGAATAGGAGGGGAATATATATATATATATATATATATATATATATATATATATATATATATATATATATATATATATATATATATATATATATATATATATATATATATATATATATATATATATAGGTTTAAGTTCATATGAGAACTACCCTTATGGTGAGAACCGTGTGAACCACTCATTTTTCCTCATTTTACGAAGATTTTACTCATTTCACTGCGTTTTTGCTCATTTTATGATTTGCTTATTTTATGTTTTTGCTCATTTAACATTTTTATGCTCATTTCGCAACGTTTTGCTCATTTTACGTTTTACTCATTTTACGTTTTTTCTCATTTAACTTTTTTATGCTTATTTTACTTTTTTCTCATTTTACATTTTTGCTCATTTTACATTTTTGTTCATTTAATGTTTTCTACTCATTTTATGCTTTTGCTCATTTTTTTATTTTTTGCTTATTTTATGAACTTTTTGCTTATTTTTAGTGGTTCTCACCATAAGAGGGTTCTCACTAGAACCCAACCCTATATATAATTTTAAAACTGATTATGTTATCAAAACCCAAGAACGAGATATCCATTTAACAAAACCTATTGATACTATCAAATTATTTTCAGCAAAAACCTTGCAAAAACATGTCGAAAAAGTTTATCGATACATCCATATAGGATTGATTCAAGTAGGTTTAAAACCTCGTACAAAAGAAGGATTAAATTCCTCAGTCCTTGTGGCCCTTAGAGATGGACAATTCAAAGACTTTAATGATTCTTTACTAGGAACTATAGAGTCAAGTTTATGCACGGGTCCAGTCTCTTTCGACCGTTATCCAAATTTCAGTGTCTCGTTAAGTGATAAGAATATCTTATCCTCCATACTTTTACAAATTAAAACTCATAATTACAAAATGTTCGATGGTTCAATACCAGTAGCTCTGATCTATAAAGTCCATTACAAAGCTATGATGTCTGCTTTCAATACTAGAAATATACAACATAGTAAGAAAGGAGAAACTCTCCTCCTCCAAACCGACCTTTCTAGATCTAACATAAGAATCCCTAGACCAATACAATGGAATGATGTCAGTCTTCCTGAAAATTGGTTCCTCGAAGGAGCTGCTAAACCTGAAGCGCGATCCCCAGCTCTTCCAGATTCTAATACCGACTTACAACAAGTTATACAATACTCTGATGGTAGTGTTAAACTTAGCTTTAACAGGAGCACTAGCTCTAGGTATTCAGACCATTCCTCTATTAAAAGCCTAGGACGGTCTTCACATCTTCCTTCTATGAATAACATGCATTATAAATGACAAAACAGTTGTCCTAGAAACAGTTACCCGGAAAGGCCAAGGTATTCTACCTCAGATATACCTTCACCATCCATCCAAAATGTAGAATATAGAACCCAAGTTCCACACCCGCTCTATGCTAAACGACAGTCTCCTCCAGACTCACCCTCAGCCTCGGTTATAACTGAAAATATTGCTAATGAGCTAAACGTCCTTGAAAAGGATTTGGGAAATTCTCACTGGTAACCCTGTACTATGGAACATTTGCAATGGTAAACCGTTTTTTTTTTCAGTTTCAAAAATAACCCTATACTTAGTAATATTATACGAAAGTGACCTCAATGATGGTAAAACCGTTAGTTTTATTGGTTTACCTAACCCAGGTTAACCCCAACCGCCAACCACCACCCAACCCACTAACATCCCACCCAACCACCACAGTTTTTACCAATAAAACTCACGGTTGAATTAACGGTTTTACTATCATTAAGGTCACTTCTGTATAATATTACTAAGTATAGGGTTATTTTTGAAACTGAAAAAAAAACGATTTACCATTGCAAATGTTACATAGTACAGGGTTACCAGTGGGAATTTCCCAAAGGATTTTGAGATCAATAAAGAATTAGTTCACAAAGACTTGTATGCCCCACATAACCTCTCGAAGATAACGTGGTTTTTCAAGCACTTTCTTGAAATTCGGGAAAAGATCCAAGAAAGCTATTACAACTTGTAATACAACATAGAGCTCATATTTTATTTTTTGATTGGTTTGAACTCCATAGTTTTGACCATAACATTAATTACCCTTTTAAATCCATAGAACCTGTCAACACCAATAGAAGGACACCAGTCTGGGGAACTCCAGATGGTACTGTTCAAGCTGATCATCCTCCTTTACGACAAATTACCTTCTCCATAGGCGAGCACAAGGTAGAGGCTTCTCCTCTCAAGAAACCTCAGGAAGAAGCCACCACAAACCTCAAGAACATTGTCCTACAAAACAATTTTACAAACATTAGCCTTAACACTCTAGGAAAGCAGCTTTCTAGAATTGAGAAACAAAACCTTAAAGCAGAGACGAGCTTAGTCTCTACTCCTATGGAAAAGATCCTCTGAAATCCGATTTTTTAACCATTTCAGATTTCGCAAAAGGCTCAAAAAGAAGTCACGACTTCAAAGACTGAATTTCTTCAAGCTATCAAAGACCAAATTAGCGGGATTGAACCTTCTACCTCAAGAATAGCTGAGGAAGAAACAGTCCAGAATAATACTGTCAGTGTCCTAGATTTACACTAATACCGAGACTAGCCCCAAAACACTTGAATTAGCTAAACTCTCTTGGCAAAATACTAGACCTCTTGATATTATTCCTATAAGGTCTAGTGAATTCCAGATCGAAAGTCAACCTAACACAATTGTTCAACCAAAATATAATGCCTCTTCCATCTATGAATGGAATATAGACGGCATGAGTGAACACCAAATATTAAACCTCTTACAGCAAATGACAATGGCTTCAAATGCTTACAAAACCCAATCTGGTACGTCAGATAGAACAGTTGCAGAACTCTTAATTGCAGGCTTCTCTAGCCAGCTAAAAGGGTGGTGGGATTTCTATCTCACCAAACAACAGCAACTGGATATCCTAAACGAGATCCAGACAACTGAAGATGGGGTTCCCATTCTCAACCAGAATGGAGAACGAATCCAAGATTCTATCTCAACCCTAATTTTTACCTTATCACTACATTTCATTGGAGATTCCTCCCATCTAAGAGACAAAAACGCAGATCTTTTGTTTAATCTTAGATGCAAGAAACTTAGTGATTTCCAGTGGTATAAGAATACTTTCCTAACTAGGGTGATGCTTAGAGAAGATTCTAACCAACCATTTTGGAAAGAAAAATTCCTAGCAGGTCTTCCAACCATCTTAGGAGAAAAAGTCAGAAACAGAATCCGTGAGGATTTTGGAGAACATATTATCCCTTACGATAGGCTAACCTACGGTGAGTTGGTAAGTCTAACCTCTAAACAAGGCCTTCAAATATGTCAAGATTTGAAGCTCCAAAAACACTTAAAGAGGGAGTTAAAAGAAACTAAAAAGGAGTTAGGTTCCTTCTGCCAACAATTTGATAACTCCTCCCCTCAAACAAACACTTGTAAAGGGAGCTGTAGTAAACAAACCCTTACCAAAAACCGTATAAAGCCCGGAGGTTCTATAAGAAGGTTGAGAAAGTCTTCCATAAAAAACCTTTTGAGCAACGGAAATGGAAGACCCATAAAAAACACCAACAGACCACCACAAAACCTGACTTTAAAAACATAACTTGTTTCAAATGTAAAAAGGGTCATACGGCTAGATATTGTAGGGTGTCTAATAAGATCCAAAACCTTAACCTAGATGATGAGACTCTAGAAAGAATTTCAGCTCTTCAAATAGAGAGTTCTGATGAGGAAGGAGGATCTTATGATTCTACTGAGAGTAATGGCCCTCAGGATGATGACATAGATTCCTCATCTCAGCTAATGATGAGGAATATACCCTAAACGTTCTCACCAAAGAACAAAGCCTCTTCTTAGATGTTATCCAGGATATTAACAATCCTAATCTACAAAAACATTACCTTGAGCGCCTTCGTGAATCCCTTGAAGAAAGTCCTAGAGAAAAAGAACCTAACCCCCCTTCTTCAAGCACTGAACCATACAACCTCACTTCTATTTTAGAAAAGAGAAATTCTAGAAAGAAGCCAGAAAGGACCATACAGGATCTTCAGGCTGAAGTAAAAACCATTAAAGCCGATATAAAAGATCTTAAAACTAATCAACAGCACGACTCTGCCATAATTCAGCTTCTAACTTCTCATTTGGCTACAGATATCCCTAGTGAGAGTGATCCTGACGATGTCCCAGATGAAGAAAATAGCCCAAAAGTCCCAGATGATTTCCTTTTTGTTTTAAAAGAAATCAGTTCTAGATAATATTATATAAAGGTCACACTTGAGTTTTCTAGTAATTTTAAAATTAATTCCATAGCTTTGTTCGATACCGGAGCAAATTTAAACTGCATTAAATCTAGTCTCGTCCCAAACGCTTTCATCAAAAAACTTCTGAAAAACTTAGCTCTGCTAATAACACCAAAATGCAGATAGAAGGGAAAACAGATGCATGCATATTAAATCAAGGCCTTTCTCTAAAAAGCCATTTTGTCCTTGTTACCAATATACACCATTCAGTAATCTTGAGAACACCTTTCATAAATATAATAACCCCTTACAATGTCAGTTATGATGGGATATCCTTCAAAACCAAAAATAAAAAACTTGATTTCCTTTTCTTAGAAAAACCCAAGACCAGAAATCTCAACATTATAAAGGCAAGCTCCATTTATAATAGTGAGATAAATTCTCTTATCAATCGAAAACAAAGTGATGTGCACGATCTAAAACAAAAAATCCATTTACAAAAGATCGATGACCAGTTACAAAGTAATGTTCTAAAAACTCAGATAGCTAATTTCCAAAGCCTCCTTGAACGGGAAGTTTGCTCTGATCTTCCAAATGCCTTCTGGAGTAGAAAGCAACACATGGTCGACTTACCTTATGAGCCTGACTATGATGAAAAGAATATCCCTACCAAAGCCCGACCAACTCAGATGATAGCCGACTTAGAACGTCATTGTCGAGAAGAGATTAGATTTCTCGAAAGCAAAGGCTTAATTTCCAAATCCCGCTCCCCTTGGAGCCGTGCGGCGTATTACGTTAACAAGGCTTCAGATTTGAACGTGGCACACCCAGATTAGTTATAAATTACAAACCTCTTAACGATGCCCTACGTTGGATCAGCTATCCAATACCTAATAAAAAAGATCTGATGCAAAAATTACACCATGCCTTTATCTTCTCAAAGATTGATATGATTTCTGGATTTTGGCAAATACAGATCAAGCCACAACACCGTTATAAAACCGCTTTTACAGTTCCTTTTGGCCAGCATGAATAGAACGTTATGCCTTTCGGTCTTAAAAAAGCTCCCTCTGAATATCAGAGGATAATGAACGATATCTTCAACCCCTATTTAGATTTTTGCATAAATTACATTGATGACTTGCTAATTTACTCAAGCACGATTGATCAGCATTTTAAAAACCTAAAGACTTTTTTCTATCTCATTAAGAAAAATAGTCTCATCGTTTCGGCAAAAAAGATTTCTTTATTTCAAACAAAAATTAGATTCCTCGGTCATCTTGTGTCTTGTGGGACTATTACCCCTATTGATTGATCTCTCCAATTCACTAGCAAATTTCCTGATAAAATCTTAGACAAAACTCAACAACAAAGATTTCTTGGTAGTTTAAATTATGTCTTAGATTTTTATCCAAATCTTTGTAGAATTGCAAAACCTCTCCATGATAGACTAAAGAAAAACCCACCGCCTTGGTCTGATATACATACCCAGACTGTTAAAACAATAAAAACCCGAGTTCTAGAAATCCCATGCCTTAGTTTAGCAAACCCTAACCTACCTAAAATTGTTGAAACAGATGTCAGTGACAAGGGTTACGGAGGTATCTTAAAACAGGTCGACAATGGTAAAGAGTACATTATCAGGTTCAGCTCAGGACACTGGAATGCTACCCAGAAAAAATACTCTATTATAAAACAGGAAATATTATCAATTGTTCTATGTATTACCAAATTTCAGTCTGATTTGTTAAATCAAAAATTCTTATTACGAGTTTATTGTCAAGCTGCTAAAGTTGTTCTAAAAAAGGATGTCCAAAACATTGCTGTAAAACATATTTTTGCCAGATGGCAGTCTATCTTAAGCATTTTTGAATTTGAGATTGAGCATATAAAAGGAGAAGAGAATTTTATCCCTGACTTCTTAACCCCTGAATTTCTTACAGAAATGCCTAAAAAGACAAAAGATAAGGAGAAGTCTCGACCTCCTCCTGAGAAAACCATATGCACCACACAAAAACCCATCAAAACCTAGTACGAAGCAGTTCAGAATATGGAGAGTGAAACCTCCTCCATCGATAGAACACAGGAAGTTCAAGAATGGCTCCTTTCCATCTCTGAGCATCCTTCGTCTATCGTAAAACACCCCCAACTCTTCCAAGCCTTCCAGAACTCTATGCAAAACCAGGGAAGCTCAAGCAAAGCAACTACAGAAGGTAAAACTCCCATAGAGAAAAATATTAATGTTACTTCAAAACCAGAGGAAGGAGAATCTTCCCAAAAAAAACCCTCCTCAAAAACAATTTCTAAAACCAGGTAGCTCTCAGGTTGTGGTTGGACAACCTAAGAAAAATGAGACTTTTGATTATTTTGTTAAAAATGCCTTTCAAAATATTATAACAATTGAACATGGGTATCATGATGAAGATCCCTATGCTTCAATACAAACCATGAGATCGTACTAAAACAGCAGATTATTACCAAACAATCCTTGAGGTCACTGGCTCCGTTGAATTCAAACACTTCTTTTACAAGAATGAGCAAGCTGAGCCCTCCTATTCAACTATTAAAATCCTAAAGGTTCTCAGTCCTCACGACTGGAATCAAGACCTGTCAAAACACAAAGCCTTTCCCATTAGCTTCAATAACACCTTCCCACACTGTAAAACCTTTAATTATTGGGATTACCAACAGGCATGGTTCTCCACTTTCCTAATACAAAATAATAGATTATCCCATTCCTGGCTAATCTACTTCAATACTAAAACCATATGGCCAGAAAAGTTGCCATCTTGGTTTACCTAATGGTGGAAATTCTATGGTTCTTCTAGTGAGATCCTTCACCCTGAAGTTGCAAAAAGCTATAATACCTTTCGAACCCAATACAAACCTTTAAACATCGAAAGGCGCTTTCCCGCCTTATGTTTATTTTCAATGAAGTTCTACCTCCCTTGGGTTTGTCAATGGTTCCTCGAAATAAACCAAGATCAAGGGGGCATGGTTCTCCAAAGAAAGTTTAAAACTAGATGGTGGTCAAACTTCAATGCACCACAGTCTATCCTCGAACCAGCCATTAGAGAATGGTTGAAGAAAAAGTATAACACATGTATCACGACATCAGGCCAGAACAATCTCAGTTCCTAGCCCGTAAATCACAATCAAATTCCTTGCTTGCATCAGCAAAAACTCCTGAAGATTACGCACGGATCCTACGACAACTAGCTAATAGTATGTCTGAATCCTCTATAACTTCAGACAATGAAACAACAGCAGACTCCTCCATCCACCTCAATGACGATGAAGAAGATGCTAGTTTCCAGACTTTAAAAAAAAAAGGTTATTTCACTGTCTTCAAGCAGCAACAGGGTAAACACCGCAACGGACAAAACAACAGAAATTACTTTCAGTTTTGAACAGTTACAGACAAAGTCTTCAACAATAAAAAGCTATAAAACTATTCATCAACAGTATAAAGCTTCAACAAGATAAAATTTGAACAGTTTAAAGCAGAAGACAAATTGTTCATGCACAGTTTAACAATGTGACTGCTTTGTTCTCCCCTGCCTATAAATTGAGGCCTCTCCTTCAGTTCTAGGCAGAGTAAAATACACGGCTACATAAGCTCCTCTGAAAATCTCTCTCTCTCTCTTTCTCTCTTTACTCACATAAAATTATAACTCTCTTTAGTATCAGTTTCATTTCAAGACAATTTGTAAGTCTTTTCTGTAAAAACATGGCCGGTTAAACCGCCTTCCTTTACTTTGTTTATGCATACATGTTTTTAATTACATGTTTTTAATTTCCTAATTTATATGTTAAAACCCGTTAAAACCCCAGATCCTTGGTTCATTCTGGTATCAGAGCCATGGGGTTGTAGTTATATTTGTTCCTTAATTTGAAATGGTTTAAAAATCGGATTTCAGAGGATCTTTTCCATAGGAGTATAGACTAAGCTTATCTCTGCTTTAAGGTTTTGTTTCTCAATTCTAGAAAGCTGCTTTCCTAGAGTGTTAAGGCTAATGTTTGTAAAATTATTTTGTAGGACAACATTCTTGAGGTTTGTGGTGGCTTCTTCCTGAGGTTTCTTGAGTGGAGAAGCCTCTACCTTGTGCTCGCCTATGGAGAAGGTACTTTGTATGTATATATATATAACTTACTGGACTAAAACACAAAGCAGCGAAGGGGAGAGGTGGTCGGAGTTCTGACGGGATCCAGGTGGTGTGGCGGTGGCGAGCTGGCGACAACAGCAGGGAGGCAGCAGCCCAGGTGGGGCCGAGGAAGAGAGAGAAATCCGCGGTGGAATTAAGCAGCGAGAAAAGCGAAAGGAGGAAGGGAAGAACGCAAGGGAGGGAGGAAGAATGGAGGTGGTGTCAGTGCTGGCGGGAAGGCGGGAAGGCGGTGGCGTAGGGCGAGGCCATGGGGCG
The DNA here is from genome assembly GCA_947648045.1 of Beta corolliflora. Taxonomy (NCBI): domain Eukaryota; kingdom Viridiplantae; phylum Streptophyta; class Magnoliopsida; order Caryophyllales; family Amaranthaceae; genus Beta; species Beta corolliflora. The sequence goes on along the minus strand of CANSZD010001844.1, from coordinate 147,218 downwards.
GGAGACGGATGGTGGTGGTCGGCGGGTGGCCGGAAAATAGGAGGCTTGGGTGTAGTTGTGTTTGAAATTTTCTTATTTTTGGGTGGTCATGAATAGTGAAATTGACATACTATTTATAGTAAATTTTAGGAGTAAAACTCAATTAAACTAATGGAGGCTTAATGGTGAAGAATACTTGGGGAGTAAGGTCTTCTAGAAGCCTTGGGAAGCAAGGAGATGGAGCTTGAGGAAGAAGATGAAATGTGTGGATGGTAGTTTTCAAATTTTAGAAAATTTTCCTATTTTTTGCTATTACCAAAATTAGTAAGTTTTTATACAACCATACTAACTTAGCTTATTTTATCAAATACTGGATTTTATTTTATTTCAAATATATTAGAGATGTGATTAAATAAATTAATTAATTTTTAAACAATTTATTAAGCTAATTATTAATGTTAATGAAGGTTAAATTTTCGGGATATTACACAATGGCTAAAAATAACTAAAACTCCATTGAAAATAACAAGAATTAAATGTTTACTAACATAAACCTTATGCCTTATGATCAATGGAGGAGTTAGTGGTTCTTTGACACCGTCTAAAGGTCTCCGTCAAGGAGATCCCCTATCTCCATACCTTTTCATTTTGGTTGCTGGTGTTTTTTTGGAATGATACAAAATAAAGTACAAGAGTTATTACATGCATATGGAGAGAAAGTGAGCCGTAACGGACCTCAAATCTTACATATTTTATTTGCAGATGACTAGGGCCAACTGACAGGATTGTTCAATTGTCATTAATATTCTCAACCCTTATGACGCATCATTAGGGTGGAAAATCAATTACAACAAGTTGGATGTTTCTTTTTGTAACATGGTGACCACGGCGTAGAGGGAAGACTTGATGACGATTCTGAACATGAGTCAAGTTGATAAATGTAAGAAATATCTAGGCATTCCAACTGTTGTGGGGAGATCGAAGAAAATTGTATTTAGTGCACTAGTAGATAGAATATGGAAGAAATTGCAAGGTGGAAAGAGAAGTTTTTGTCCTAAGTTGGAAAGGAAGTGCTCCTGAAATCAGTTGTTCAAGCCATTCTGGCTTATCTCATGGGTGTGTACAAGCTTCCAGTCTCGATCATTCAGAATATACACTCGGCGATGGCTTCTGGTGGGGCAAAATGGGACCCAACGGAGATTGCATTGGAAAATACCTTTTAGTGACGTGGCATGGGGTTCAAAGACCTTTCAGTTTTTAACGATCGCTCTCCTAGACCGTCATGCTTGGCGTCGTATTTGAGCTCATGAGTCGTGAATAGGTCGAGTGATGAAAGGCAAATATTACCCCAACTGCTCGTTTCTTGAAGCCTCATTAGGTTATTCATGTAGTTATTCATCGAAAAGTGTGTGGAGCTCCAACGCCTTATTTAAGGAGGATATGGTTTGGATGGTTGGCAATGGCTTGAATATTAACATTTAGAAAGATCCATTGGTTGTGGATGAGGAAGGAAGATTCATAACTAGTGATGAGTGGAGGGGTTTACAAATGTAAGCGACGTGGTGGATATGGAGATATGGACTGGAATATGGAGGATTTAATGGGACTGTAATGCATGAGTGTAATACCCCGATTCTTAAGAGCGTTTTATTTAGCATTAACTATAATTATTAAGCTTATTATATTTTGAAAATTCTTATTTTATTTGAGTTGTAGTATGAATTTTTAATTTAGATGTTTGCAATGTGTTTACAAATTTAATTTTATAAGGATAATATTATTTAATATATTTTGGGTTTTTAGCTATTTAAAATATGTTCAATGGAATTTGGCCTAAGTAGGATGTTATGACAGATATGAGAAAGAACAAATAATCGAATGCAAAACAAAGAAAAACGCACACAGATTTAACGTGGTTCACCAACGGAGTGTTGGCTACGTCCACGGGCAGAGAGAGAATAGTTTTATTGCTCTTGAGGAAAACCATAATTACAGATGTAATTAATGACTAATTCGTCGAATAAACAAATTAGGTTTAAAACCTATTTATACCCCGTTTAGGAAAACGCGTTTCCGCGTCAAAAGACCACCGCCCGATCGGGTCGGGCGACATCCACCCGATCGGGCGGTAATACGCCACTCCAGATTTGGTCTCGCGCCGGATCGGGCGACCATCGCCCGGTCGTAGTTCGGTAACTGCGCCTGACGTCATCGGGTGAATACGCCTAACGCCATCGGGCGAACACTCCCGACGCCATCAGGCGCCCTGCTTCCAAGCCCCAGCTTGGACCTTCGACCTCGCCCGGTCGGGCGGCACTGCCCGACTTGACCAGGCGCCCCTGCGAACAGCTCCCTTCGACGATATTCAACCAGATTCAAGGCACAAAATCCTACAAATCTCCACCTTGACTTGAATCCTCTCACAATGAACCAGAAAACCAGATAACAGATGCATTTAACACAATGCCTAGATTCTCCCTACAACTAGATTTGTCCCGAAAGGCAACCAGACCAGATTTGTCCCTGAAGGACACCAGACTAGCCCCTAAGGGCCCCAGACTTGCCCCAAAGGGTAATTAACAACCTCAATGAGCAAGTCCAAATAATGTTGAAACTTACTCTGCGGAACCGGCTTGGTGAACATATCAGCAGGATTATCAGCTGTACCTACCTTCTTCACCTTAACCCTTGTCTCACTCCTCAGAAAATGATACCTGACATCTATGTGTTTAGTCCTCTCATGATGAACTTGATCCTTGGCCAAGCATATCGCACTTAAGCTGTCACAATACACTATCGCCTGATCATGATGTAGACCCAAATCACTGACTAGCCCCTTTAACCAGATTCCCTCCTTAGATGCTTCTGTTAAGGCCATATGCTCTGCTTCAGTGGTAGACAAAGTCACCGTAGGCCGCAAAGTAGCTTTCCAACTCACAACAGAACCACCAAGAGTGAAAACATAACCAGTCATAGATCTCCTACCATCTACATCCCCAACATAATCAGAATCAGAGAATCCAGTATCTAAACATGTCACATCACCTCCATAAATAAGACCAATATCTGACGTACCTCTAATATACCGAAAGATCCTCTTGACTGCCTGCCAATGCTCCTTACCAGGATCACCCATGAACCTACTAACAACACTGACTGCATGTGCAAGATCCGGCCTAGTGCAAACCATGGCATACATCAAGTTCCCTATGCACTAGCATAAGGAACCCAGCTCATGCACTCCTTCTCCTCAGCAGACTTAGGTGCAAAAGCAACGGACATATGACTATTGGAAGCACTTGGAGTATCTATAGGTTTTGCTGTTGACATGCCAAATCTTGGTAATATCTTCTCAATGTAGCCTTTCTGTGACAAGAAAAGCTTCTTCTGAGCCCTCTCCCTATAAATCTCCATACCCAAAATTTTCCGAGCTGCACCCAAATCCTTCATTTCAAATTCAGCACTGAGAAGCTCCTTCAACTTCTGAACATCCGACTTGTTCCTAGCAGCTATCAACATATCATCTACATACAGCACTAAGTAGATGAAAGATCCATTTGTCAGCTTGTTGTGGTACACACAACAATCATATGAACTCCTGTTGTAGCCTAGCTCCATCATATAGCTATCAAACCTCTTGTACCATCGCCTCGGAGACTACTTTAGCCTATATAAGGACTTCTTCAACTTGCAAACAAAAGTTTCCTTCCCCAAAACCTGGAAACCATCTGGCTGAGCCATGTATAACTCTTCTTCCAACTCTCCATGTAGAAAAGCTGTTTTTACATCAAGTTGCTCAAGCTCAAAATCCTGATGTGCAACTATTGCTAGTAGCACCCTGATAGAAGTATGTCTGACTACAGGTGAAAAAATCTCATTGTAGTCAACTCCCTCCCTTTGTGTGAACCCTCTTGCAACCAGTCGAGCCTTATACTTAACCCCCTCTGCAGATGTCATCCCCTCCTTTTTCTTGAAAACCCATTTACAAGCAACAATTTTTCTCCCTGGAGGCTTAGGCACAAGCTCCCAAGTCTCGTTCTTATGAAGTGACTCCATCTCATCTCCCATAGCAGCAAGCCAATGGGTAGACTCCGTACACGTAACTGCCTCCATGTAGGTAGATGGCTCATAGACATCCACCTCCTCAGCAATTTGCAGTGCATAAGCCACCATATCTTCAAAACCATATCTAATTGGGGGTTTCCCAAAATTCGTCCTCATAGGATGCTCCCGAGCAAGGCTAGGCGCCTCTTCACTTGGCATTAAAGATTGTGGTGCTTCAAAATTAATGTGTTGATCATCTTCATGTGTTTCATCACTCTCAGCATGAGTGACTTGCTGCTCCACCTGTTTATCAACACTACCACTATCTGCTACAACTATAGACTTCACTGTAGGATTAAACATAGAATTTTCATCAAAGACAACATTTCTACTCAGTATAACCCTACCCCCAGACGGGGATCAAATTCTATAACCTTTCACCCCATCCCCATACCCTACAAATACTCCCTTTTTGGCTCTTGGCTCTAATTTACCCTCATTTACATGATAATAAACACTACAACCAAAAGCTCGCATATTAGAGTGATCTACAGGTTTACCTGACCACATCTCATATGGTGTTTTGAGATTGATTCCAGAGTAAGGTCCACGGTTGATCAGATAACATGTTGTACTAACGACTTCTCCCCAAAACCTCCTAGTCATCCCAGCATTAGAGAGCATGCACCGAGCTCTCTCCATAAGTGTCTGATTCATTCGTTCAGCTACACCATTCTGTTGTGGTGTATCCCTGACTGTATGATGCCTAGCAATCCCTTCATTCTTACAGAACTCATCGAACTCAGACAAACAGAACTCCAGACCATTATCAGTTCGTAGCCTTTTGATCTTCTTCCCAGTTTGATTTTCCACCAGTGCCTTCCACTGCTTGAAATTCTTGAAAGCTTCACCTTTTAACTTCATAATAATCAACCATGTCATTCTTGAAAAATCATCAATGAAGGATATACCTGTGACCTCCCAAAGATTCCACACGTGAAGGACCCCAACAATCAGAGTGGATATAATCCAGAGTACCTTTTGTTCTGTGAATGCCCTTAGGAAACTTGCTACGATGTAGTTTCCCAAAAACACAATGCTCACAAAACTCAAGATTTGTGACCTTATGGCCACCCAAAAGATCTGCCTTAGAGAGGATTTGCATCCCTCTCTTACTCATATGCCCAAGTCTCATATGCCATAGCTTGGTCATATCCTCTTTCGGAATTTCAGATGAAGCAACAGCAGCTGAACCTGAAAGAGTAGAACCTTGCAAAACATAAAAAGTACCACACTTGACCCCTTTCAACACATCCTTTGAACCCTTGCAGACATACACAACTCCACCCCCACCTCTGAAACTGAACCCATTACTGTCTAACAGCCTAAGTGAAATCAGATTCTTGGTCATCTGTGGAACATGCCTAACATTGTTCAATGTGCAAAATGTACCATCATGTGTCCGGATCTTAATAGAGCCTATCCCAATTGTCTTACAGACTGCACTGTTAGCCATTGAAATATTTCCCACATCTACCTTCTCATAAGTAGTGAACCACTCCCTACGAGGACTTATATGATACGACGCTCCAGAATCTCAAACCCACACATCACTACAATATGTTTGTTCATTAGCAACTAAAGCAAGGTCATCCTCAGAATTCGAATTTTCTGCTGCAACAGCAGCAGAACCAGACCCAGATTTATTTTCCAGATGCTTCTTTTTTAGACATTCCTTTTTCCCATGCCCCTTCTCCTTACAGTAATTACAGATATCATTAGGTTTAGGACCCCCCTTGGAATTTCAGGATTTCCTGAAATTCTTTTTCCCATAATTCTCATGTCCCTTACCACTACTGGCCACTAACCCAGAGGCCTGATTATCTGTACTTGTACTACCAGACGCCTGATGGCGAACCTCTCTAGTTTGAAGTGCAGATCTTACTTCTTCTAATGACAGACTATCTTTCCCAGCAATAAAAGAATCCACAAAATTCTCATACGATAAAGGCAAAGATACTAACAGAATTAAAGCAGCATCCTCATCATCTACTTTAACATCAATATTACGAAGATCTAGTAAGATAGTATTCAATTTTTCTAGATGGTCCCTAAGAGATGTACCTTCCTGCATACGCAGGCTGAACAGACGTTGCTTCAAGAGCAACTTGTTGGTTAAAGATTTCGTCATATATAGACTCTCTAACTTCAACCACAGACCAGCAGCGGTTTCCGACTCCGCGACTGCAGTGATTATGTCGTCAGCCAGACACAACATAATCTTTAATGTGCCTTCTCCTCCAGAACGGCCATCTCAGCGGTAACTAAATTCGATAACTTATTTGCCAACGGTGCCCATAACCCCTGTTGCTTCAGTAAAGCCCGCATCTTGATTTGCCACAAACTTAAACTGTTTCTCCCAGTGAATTTATCAATTTTCACATTCATCCCAGACATCTTTCTCACCCAGATCGAAAAACCAAAGCTCTTGATACCAATTTGTTATGACAGATATGAGAAAGAACAAATAATCGAATGCAAAACAAAGAAAAACGCACACAGATTTAACGTGGTTCACCAATGGAGTGTTGGCTACGTCCACAGGCAGAAAGAGAATAGTTTTATTGCTCTTGAAGAAAACCAGAATTACAGATGTAATTAATGACTAATTCGTCGAATAAACAAATTAGGTTTAAAACCTATTTATACCCCGTTTAGGAAAACACGTTTCCGCGTCAAAAGCCCACCGCCCGATCGGGTCGGGCGACATCCGCCCGATCGGGCGGTAATACGCCACTCCAGATTTGGTCTCGCGCCCGATCGGGCGACCATCGCCCGGTCGTAGTTCGGTAACTACGCCCGATCGGGTGAACACGCCCGACGCCATCGGGCGCCATACTTCCAAGCCCCAGCTTGGACTTTCGACCTCGCCCGGTTTGGCGGCACTGCCCGACTTCACCGGGCGGCACTGTCCGACTTGACCGAGCGCCCTGCGAACAGCTCCCTTCGACGATATTCAACCAGATTCAAGGCACAAATTCCTACATAGGAAACTAAAGTTGATTTCTCTCCTAACACCTCTTCCTATTAATTTTGGAAACCCCAAATTCCATACCCTTTTGTCGGTTTAATGAGGAAACTAAACCTCTATCTCAATTTCTTGCTCGACATTTTTCACCCAAGGAAACCCAAACCCCCTTCTCTCTCCTGATTCCCCTACTTCTCTCTCAAACCCGATCTCCCTATTCTCCCTCTCGCGGCTCCGCGCCACCACCACCAGCCTGCTCGCGTCGCTCCATCGCAGCCACGCCGTTCTGCAGCGCTCTGCTTCTCTCTCTCCCTCTTCGTCCTCCTCGTACCCTGTCCTATGTCTCGCTGTTGTACCAGCGATGCTGTCCGCACCACGTCATTGTGCGGTTATTCTCTCTCTTCTTCGAGTGGTTGTCGGTGATGATGGTGTTCTTCGTCACCTATGTTTTGCCTCGTCTACTGTTGCCAGCGGTCTATTTTCCCTTTCACATGCTGATTCGTTGGTGGTACTACCCCTTTCTCCTAATTCTATTTTCTTCTCTCTGTATTTGCAATGCTTTAATGCTTATAATTGATGAATTCTAAAACTTGAGTTAATTAAATTGCTTGATGATAATACCGATTGATTGATGTATTCTAGTCCTTGCTGCTTGAATTTTGGGATTGAAATGTATAAGCTCCTGGTTCAAATATACTTCGGTGATGACTAAAAAGAGCTCAAGTGCAAACTTTAGTTTTCGGAGTATATAAAATCAAGTGAGGGTTTGTGTATATCATCTCTTGGGTTATATATGTTGGTTATTAAGCCAAGTAAGATGTGGAGTTGTCTAAAGTTATGTTGATTCAAATGTTTTATGATTATATATATATATATATATATATATATATATATATATATATATATATATATATATATATATATATATATATACATATATATATATACATATACATATATATATATATATATATACATATATATATATATATATATATACATATATATATATATATATATATATATATATATATATATATATATATATATATATATATATGTATATGTATATATGTATATGTATATATGTATATGTAAATTTATATATGTATATGTACATATATATATATATGTATATATATATATATGTATATATACATATGTATATATATATATATGTATATATATATATATATATATATATATATATATATATATATATATATATATATATATATATATATATATATATATATATATATATATATATATATATATATATATATATATATATATATATATATATATATATATATATATATATAGCATGTAAGATTTAGTTTTTAAATTCTGGTTTGAAAGGCTTTGTATTAAGTGATCCTTGTTAATATTGAAAAGATGACTTAAATGCCAGATAGACTTGGTATGGATAAAATTAAGTCCATTGGTTTACATGACTTAAGTAATCTGGTTATCAGTTTTAGATGGTGGTTTATTGGGTTTTGGAAAAGTGATATACTTGTATTACAGTAAGAACCACAACTAGAAGTTGCTAGGTTGCCAAAGTCTTTATTATGGTAATAAGCCAATTAATATGTTGTCGGTATGATAAGGTCCTAATTATGATTAGAATAATCTTCTAGATTTGTTGAAGTATGGATATAAGAAGATGTTTAATTACACGAAAGTCTAAAATAAGGTGTGTTTATGAATACGTAGTTTCTAAAAAGGGTATAGAATATGATTAGAGTTGTGTAATGGTGTCATGGAGAAGAATCACTTGACTAGACGCTGGAGGTTGATAGCTTAGTTAGTCTCCTCACAAAAAGTTAGGAAATGGGATTAACTACTTATCACTAGTATTAAGGAGGATATTGAAGATAGTATGACTTCTGTTTGCAATGGATCTCAGGATATGCAATGTTACTATGACGTATGCTCATGAAATTCCAATTATGCCAAAGTATGCTTATGGTTTCCGAAATGATATGAAAGTATGATGATAATGATGACGAGGATTATGATGACATTTCTGTTGTATTCTGGAAAACACTTAAAGTTATGAGATATGTTTACAAATGTCCGATTATGCAAGAATATATGCAAAAATATATGTTATAATCACTCTGAAATGATTTGAAGGTGTGGAAAGTAACGTTTATTGCTAACACCTCCCCTTCGGATTATGTCTTACGATCATGTTAATACCATGCTTTTGTATATGGATTGCGGGACATAAGATGTTTTATGATAATATGATATAATGTTATAAAACGACGATGTTATGAAAGTACAATGTTATGATATGAATGGAATGAAAGGAATATAATTACTCATGATGATTATGATATGCTTAAAAGAAAGTAAATATGATAAATTCAAGTGAAAGACGGTTCTTGGCAGTATTATGTGGGCACCGCAAGTGTCACCTTTGTTGTGACCGCCCTTCTGGTTAATGATTGGGCACCTAAAGTGTCATCTTTGTCGTGACCGCCTTTCTGTGGGCACCACAAGTGTCACCTATGTTGTGACCACCCTTTTGTCAAAAATGTGGGCACCGAAAGTGTCACCTATATTGTGGCCGCCTTTCTGTATGTTCTGGGCAGACGTCTCTGCTTCATAATCTGGGCATCAAAAGTGTCGCCTATGTTGTGGTCGCCTTTCGGTATGTTCCGGGGAGATGTCTACCGGTTTATAATCCGGACATCGAATGTGTCACCTTTGTTGTGGTCGCCTTTCACTGGGCACCGAAAGTGTCACCTATGTTGTGGCCGCCTTTCTGTAAGTTATGGGAAGACGTTCCTTCTGTTATACTTGCCAAGCTACCAGTGTGATTTAAGTAAGAAGGAAAGACAATGATGAAGCTTATGATATGATTATGAAAGTTTTATGACAGTGATTATGTTAATGAAAGATGATAATGATTTATGATCTCCTGTATGATTCAAACTACATGTTCTATAAATTTCTGATGATATGAAAGTATGCCTTCTGCTCTGATATGAAAGAACTATGATGATGTTACGACTCTGCTATGATTTCTAAAAGTACTTAAAAGTTATGAAACATGGTGAGTAATGTGAATATTGTTGTGATATGGTTATGAATGATGTGAACATGTTGATTACGTGAGAGTCGTAGACACCAAAGCATGTGTTAAAAATGTTTGGGTTTTTCTATGATATATCCCTGTGTTTTTTAAAATTATACGCTCTACCCCTAATGTTTTTTTATTCTATACTATACCCTTAAGTTTTTTAAGTTTTCTACACAAAGTCCATAGTATGTATTAATAAAGACCGACGTTAATGATATTTGAAATCCTAACCAAACCTCCGTTTAGAAGTTGTAATGACCCCTGGACTTCTTCATTTTAATCTTCTAAGTTCTTCCCTAAAACCTTCTCAGTTAGTTCAATCTCAGCTCCTACCCTTGTCATTTGAAATCCCTAAATCACATTGTGGAACCCTAAAAATTTGTTCTTTCCTGAAAATTGGAGTTTCATTGAAGAAGAAAGTGGAGAAGGAAGACGAAATTGATGACGAAAGTGCAAAACCAAGAGTAATTGGAAAGGGAGAACCAAAATTCGGGTAATTTTCTTGATTATAAGTTGTTAAATTCTTAAATTTCGCATTTGCGTTGTTTTGGTGAAGTTTTGGGTTGGATTGAGTTGTTAAATTTTCTTGATGTAGGAGAAGATCAACAATGAGAATTTGAGAGAAAAAAAAGTTCAGCAATGCAAATCTAAGAGAGAGAATAACCAATGGAGGAAAGGGTTTACTTATGGAGGGAAATTCCTCCAACCGCTGTTAATATGAATCATTAACAGGGATAATAAGTAATTAACAGTAAACGTTACGTACACTTAATGAAGGGATATTGTGTAGAAAACATAAAAAACTCAAGGGTACAGTGTAGATTAAAAAAACATTAAGGGTACATCGTAGAATTTTAAAAAACACAGGGGTATATCATAGATAAACCCAAAATGTTTTATGGGTTAGTACTCAGCATTGTGCTGATGTGTCTGTCAATGTTTTATTTTGTCAGTCCTGTGGCCTGTCACTTGGTGGGTGGCAGTGTTACAATGGTTTCAGGTTGAGGTTCTGGAGCATCTTTCCCCAAGATAGATGCAATTACGTGCTAAGAGTTCAGTTATGTTTTACGTTTCTTTTGAGGCGAGGACGTCCCATATTGTAATAATTAGTCTTAATAATTTAAGTTTTATTTATGTTTCCTGGATGAGCGACAGTGCTCTTGATTCTCTCCTGTTGTTGCTCCGCGAAAGCATTGAGTTTTGGATTTGGGATGTTTTTATTGTAACAGGTTTCCCAAACATTTTCCCTATTTGGGTTGCCCAATTTGCAAAGGAAACTCTGCCGAAATTTCTAGAAAATGTTCTTTAGTTATGATACTGTTTCTTTAATAAGTGGAGGATCAGAGTAAAGTAACTTTATGATAAGGTTAAATGTCGCCTTGTATTTTCCCTAAGTGGAAAGTACGGCGGTAACGAGCCGACTAAGCTAAGTCTTACGCTGCTAATCTTGATTAATTAACTTAATAAGGATGTATGGAAGTCGGAGCGTTACAATGAGATAGGAGATGCATCCTAGCCATTCCCTTGAGTCGTCGAATACAATGTGATGATTACTTGAGCGTTCTTGGATGATGGCAATTATTCAGTTAAAACATCATATATGTTAGGTAAGGGGGAAATTTTGGATACTCATCACACGGCCTTTGTTGATATTTAGGGTATGGAGGCGAGCCCGAAAGTGCGTCATTGTTTAAAGCTAGACATCTTCAAGATGTTGCGGACTGCCCTTTGGTGTGGGGTAGAAGAGGCGACATCAGCCATGCTATCTTCAGTTGCGTGAGGATGCGGGACCTCTGGAAGGAGTGTGGGTGTGATTCAATGACAAAGTGGACTACTGCTGAAGCGATGTGTGATCTAGTGGAGAGCTGGAAGGAGATTGATGCCAAAACAAAACAGTATGGCCTCTTTCTTGCGTAGTGCATCTGGGGTGAAAGAAATCGCGAAGTTTTTTATGATAATACAACACCAAATGAAGTCATCTTAGAGCATGTGAAGAGGCTTGTTGAACATAGGTTTTCCGTGTCATTAAATAGAACCCCTAAATGAAACTACCTAACTAACCACTAACGGAAGTATAATGGCAAGTAAAATGCATGAAATGCCCTTAATGACTAACGCCGTCAATATTACGGTTTTTTCACATGGTACCCCTGAATTTTAAAATTCATGGGGTACCCCTATAGTTTACAAAATGCACCTGGTACCCTTACTATCTAAATAAAATGCATGAAATGCCCTTAATGACTAACACCGTCAAGTTTCCGTTAGATTTAGAGAGTTAATTCCTTTCCCTCATCTCTTCCCCTTTCTTTCTTTTACCCTAATTTTCCCTCTTTTTCCCCTCTTTTGGCCCACCTAGCCTACACCACCACCCACCACACCCCCTTCTCTTCTTCGCTACATCCTCTCTCTCCTCTCGTGCTCCCTCTTTTTCCCTCCCCTGCTGCTGCGTGCTTCACCGTGGCCACGCTGCCGCTGCCACTGCCACGACCCACGCCGCCACTGCCACGACCCACGCCGCCACCTACCGTCCCTGCTGCAGTCCGTTCTTCTCCCTCTGCTATGTCACCTTCACACACTCTTCTTCTCTTTCTACTCCTCTTTCCCTCTGTCTCTTGCGCCACCCTCGCTCGGTCCACTGTGCCACCATACCATACCACCACTTTTCGCCGCATTCTACGCCACACTCCTGCGAAAGCCATCCCAGAACCCTGGCCGGCGAAGACGAAGATCCCCCTCCCCTCGAAAAATCCCCCCACTCACTTAAAAATCAGACCGGTCTAGTTTTTCGGTGGGTGAGGGAATTTTTCGAGGGGAGGGGACGGGGTGGCTTTTAAGGCGGTGGGGGAGGTTTTCGAGGATGGAGGGGATTTCGGCCATTTTCCCGGGTGGGGGTGGTTCTCCGGAGGCAATGCAGCGGTAGTGGTGGGTCGGGGGTGGTTCTTCGTGCGGTAGTAATGGCGAGGTGGAGGTGGGGGAAGGGTTTTGGGTTTTTTTCAATATAGTTAATTAGGATTATTTATGATTTAATTGGTATTATTTTAGTTAATTAGGGATTAATTTGAATAAATTAGGTTGATTTGGCTTTAATGACTAACGGAAACTTGACGCCGTTAGTCATTAAGGGAATTTCATGCAATTTATTTAAATAGTAAGGGTACCATGTGCATTTTTGAAACTATAGGGATACCCCATGAATTTTAATATACCACAGAAGTACCATGTGAAAAAATCGAAAATATTAACTATAATAAGCTAAGATGAAGATATAATTAGGAGAATTGTCAATTATCACCTAAAAACTATTAAATAAGAAACTAGGGTACGGGAATTCACCAATTACTTCAATCATGAAAATAATTAGGCAAATAAGAGTGTAGTCTAAAGAGAATGGATTAAAGGGGTCATCTAAAAAATCTCTAATTATTCTTTCAAGATAAAGAGGGTTACTCAAATTGGGAATTATGTCCTATTTTTATGCAACAAATCCCAACTCAAGAACATGAATAACAAGATGACTAAATGAATCCCTTAACTAAAACCCCTAATTTCATGCAAGTTTAATTACGTGAACAAATAGGGAGTCAACTCTTCAATTTCGTCTTTCAATCCTTCATTGAAGTGACTAATAATTAAGGTTCCATGGAGGCTATTCACAAAAACAACAATAAAACCTATATTGTTCATTTGATTTCATTTTCCAAAATAACACCAAATATGATCCAAAGACTCATGGTATCATTAATGGCTCCATCCCCTTCCACGAAAAAAAAACTACTCACAAATCATTAAACACTGATCTAGGATAAACAAGTAAATAGAGTGAATATGACATGAAAAATAAGTAAATAAAGCAACAAAAGATGAGAGAGAGTAAGAAAATCTCATTAAGTTGTAAGGAGCCTCCAAATCTTCAAGTTTCCTTCTTAGATTCTTCAAATTCCAAACTGTTCAACAAGTTTCTCTCACTTCTCTCTCTAGAAGTTAAGAGTTTCTCCCTCTAAAAACTCTAACCAAAACCTCAAAGGAGGCTAACCCTCCTTCCTCCCCTCTTCAAAAAGTTAGGATATGCGCCCTTTAAAAGATTAAACAATACATCATTAAATGGATCGAAAAACAGGGACTTTTCTAGAGGTCAAGCGGAGCGGACGCTCCATACAATTCTGAGCAGGTACAAGGTTTCAGGTCTTCTGGAGTGGGCGCTCCATACATTTTGGAGCGGGTCAGGCCCTCCATTCTGATAGACGCACACGACTTTAAATAGGCATATTTCTTTCGTTTTTCATCGAAATTGGGCTTGTGACCACTCGTTGGAAAGCTATAATCGAGCCAAAATTTTATCTTCAACTTATATCTCTTAAAAACCTTATGTGTGCTGAAAGTTGGCCATTTGAATTTGACCCTTGTGCATAAACCCTTTGAAAATGTCTTATTTTTACCAAAATTGCTCCACTCTATGCTTAATGTGCAGGATGGAGACCTTTGAGGTTGATCCTACAACATCAAACAGAAATAAGCAATACTGAACCCTATATAAAAACCAAAATAACCAATATTCACAAATAAGCTACAAATAACTCAATTACTCTATGTTAAGCAAAATGAGGAGGAAAAATGACTATAAACATGAGGAAAATAAGGTATTTGAGTGATATAAATATCACTTGCCCATGGTACGGAGTGGAAGAGGAGACAACATGCCATGCTATCTTCAATCGCGTGAGGATGCAGGACCTCTAGAAGGAGTGTAGGTGCGATTCGATGACAAAGTGGACAAATGTTGAATCAATGTGTGATCTAGTGGAGAGCTGGAAGGAGATTGATGCCAAAATAAAATAGTGTTGCCTCTTCCTTGCGTAGTTCATCCAGCGTGAAAGAAATCGCGAAGTTATTGATAATAAAATAAGACCAAATGAGGTCATCTTAGAGCGTGTGAAGAAACTTGTTGAAGAGCATGGAAAATACTCATCATGGATTTAATCAAAGGTGAGTAGGAGCGCGTCCAAATTCATGGCGTGCTCCAAAATTAATGTTGATACATCGCTGGTGGAGAAGGGTTGGTTTGGGTTGGAGTTCTTGGCCAAGACCATGAAGGTTGTGTGAGGTTTGCAGTAACGAGAAAGGTAAGGCCCACTGGCCACCGGAGATTGCGGAAGCAAAGGCTCTTGCCATGGTTATAAGGCTTGGAAAGAGGTACGGTATTGAAGATGCAATTTTGGAGTCTGACTGTCAGCTTTTGATCTACCGACTTTCAAGTGCAACGTATTTCTCTGAGATGATATCTTGTTTTCGTGCTCTCATTTTAACTCTATTAGATGGTCTCGTGTAAGAAGGGAAGGTAATTTTGTAGCTCATCATCTCGCTAAACTTGTTCCTTTTAGAATCGAACAAATTCGGGAGAATCATTGCCCCCAATAGTATTACTCTGTATGTAAGCAAGGAAAATTTTGTCTCTTAATACTTAATGTGAGCTTGCTTTTCTGCTCAAAAACAAATGTTTATTAACATTTTAAAAAGGATTAAAAATTTGCACGAATCCCGACAAACCAAAATTAACCAATAGGATTACATCAAATATTTCTAACAACCAATAGAATTGCAGCATCAAGAATACAAATAATCATAATAGGAACAATTTTTGTAGGATACCCAAAAAGGAATATAAATATTATATTATGGGATGGAAGAAGTATTAAATAATTAAGATAATAATTGTCAAACTTAAACCCATGCGACCATCAAAAAAATTAAAAAACACTGGTGAGCACCAAAGTCAAAGTTTTACAAGTATCTATTTATCTAAAACTTCTAGAGCCATATAAGGACCAACAGCTGACAAACTCTTGCCCGTCTCTCAAACCCTATCCTCCATTAGTGTTCTTGTAGGGGCTTCCACCGGTTGTTATACAGGTGAAAATCCCTAAATTTCGTTATTTTTATTGCTTTATTCTTAATTTTATTAGTCTGTAGTTTCTCTCTCCTATTGTTAGGGTTGTCTCACTCTCCTGTTGTGGGGTTGTCTCCATCCAAATGATGGTTCTATGTACTCTCTCCCTTGAGAGTCTTGGTTTATTGTTTAGCTTGGAAGCTAGAAAATACTAGAAATCGTAACTATTGGTTGAAGATCAAGAATATCAAGATTAAATCTATATTTCAATTTACTATTACATCATACATATTGTGTCATCGCATTTCGTTTATGATTGGAATATTATCATAACAAATTAGAAGTAGTTCTGAAGTGTTTATACTAGTAAATTGAATTTTAAAAAAATCTCAAATTAATATTTTAGATTATCTTCTACATGAAAATTATTAATTGGATTATGTCTTACGATCATGTTAATACCATGCTTTTGTATATGGATTGCGGGACATAAGATGTTTTATGATAATATGATATAATGTTATAAAACGACGATGTTATGAAAGTACAATGTTATGATATGAATGGAATGAAAGGAATATAATTACTCATGATGATTATGATATGCTTAAAAGAAAGTAAATATGATAAATTCAAGTGAAAGACGGTTCTTGGCAGTATTATGTGGGCACCGCAAGTGTCACCTTTGTTGTGACCGCCCTTCTGGTTAATGATTGGGCACCTAAAGTGTCATCTTTGTCGTGACCGCCTTTCTGTGGGCACCACAAGTGTCACCTATGTTGTGACCACCCTTTTGTCAAAAATGTGGGCACCGAAAGTGTCACCTATATTGTGGCCGCCTTTCTGTATGTTCTGGGCAGACGTCTCTGCTTCATAATCTGGGCATCAAAAGTGTCGCCTATGTTGTGGTCGCCTTTCGGTATGTTCCGGGGAGATGTCTCTGGTTTATAATCTGGACATCGAATGTGTCACCTTTGTTGTGGTCGCCTTTCTGCTGGGCACCGAAAGTGTCACCTATGTTGTGGCCGCCTTTCTGTAAGTTATGGGAAGACGTTCCTTCTGTTATACTTGCCAAGCTACCAGTGTGATTTAAGTAAGAAGGAAAGACAATGATGAAGCTTATGATATGATTATGAAAGTTTTATGACAGTGATTATGTTAATGAAAGATGATAATGATTTATGATCTCCTGTATGATTCAAACTACATGTTCTATAAATTTCTGATGATATGAAAGTATGCCTTCTGCTCTGATATGAAAGAACTATGATGATGTTACGGCTCTGCTATGATTTCTAAAAGTACTTAAAAGTTATGAAACATGGTGAGTAATGTGAATATTGTTGTGATATGGTTATGAATGATGTGAACATGTTGATTACGTGAGAGTCGTAGACACCAAAGCATGTGTTAAAAATGTTTGGGTTTTTCTATGATATATCCCTGTGTTTTTTAAAATTATACGCTCTACCCCTAATGTTTTTTTATTCTATACTATACCCTTAAGTTTTTTAAGTTTTCTACACAGTACCCATAGTATGTATTAATAAAGACTGACGTTAATGATATTTGAAATCCTAACCAAACCTCCGTTTAGAAGTTGTAATGACCCCTGGACTTCTTCATTTTAATCTTCTAAGTTCTTCCCTAAAACCTTCTCAGTTAGTTCAATCTCAGCTCCTACCCTTGTCATTTGAAATCCCTAAATCACATTGTGGAACCCTAAAAATTTGTTCTTTCCTGAAAATTGGAGTTTCATTGAAGAAGAAAGTGGAGAAGGAAGACGAAATTGATGACGAAAGTGCAAAACCAAGAGTAATTGGAAAGGGAGAACCAAAATTCAGGTAATTTTCTTGATTATAAGTTGTTAAATTCTTAAATTTCTGCATTTGCGTTGTTTTGGTGAAGTTTTGGGTTGGATTGAGTTGTTAAATTTTCTTGATGTAGGAGAAGATCAACAATGAGAATTTGAGAGAAAAAAAAGTTCAGCAATGCAAATCTAAGAGAGAGAATAACCAATGGAGGAAAGGGTTTACTTATGGAGGGAAATTCCTCCAACCGCTGTTAATATGAATCATTAACAGGGATAATAAGTAATTAACAGTAAACGTTACGTACACTTAATGAAGGGATATTGTGTAGAAAACATAAAAAACTCAAGGGTACAGTGTAGATTAAAAAAACATTAAGGGTACATCGTAGAATTTTAAAAAACACAGGGGTATATCATAGATAAACCCAAAATGTTTTATGGGTTAGTACTCAGCATTGTGCTGATGTGTCTGTCAATGTTTTATTTTGTCAGTACTGTGGCCTGTCACTTGGTGGGTGGCAGTGTTACAATGGTTTCAGGTTGAGGTTCTGGAGCATCTTTCCCCAAGATAGATGCAATTACGTGCTAAGAGTTCAGTTATGTTTTACGTTTCTTTTGAGGCGAGGACGTCCCATATTGTAATAATTAGTCTTAATAATTTAAGTTTTATTTATGTTTCCTGGATGAGCGACAGTGCTCTTGATTCTCTCCTGTTGTTGCTCCGCGAAAGCATTGAGTTTTGGATTTGGGATGTTTTTATTGTAACAGGTTTCCCAAACATTTTCCCTATTTGGGTTGCCCAATTTGCAAAGGAAACTCTGCCGAAATTTCTAGAAAATGTTCTTTAGTTATGATACTGTTTCTTTAATAAGTGGAGGATCAGAGTAAAGTAACTTTATGATAAGGTTAAATGTCGCCTTGTATTTTCCCTAAGTGGAAAGTACGGCGGTAACGAGCCGACTAAGCTAAGTCTTACGCTGCTAATCTTGATTAATTAACTTAATAAGGATGTATGGAAGTCGGAGCGTTACAATGAGATAGGAGATGCATCCTAGCCATTCCCTTGAGTCGTCGAATACAATGTGATGATTACTTGAGCGTTCTTGGATGATGGCAATTATTCAGTTAAAACATCATATATGTTAGGTAAGGGGGAAATTTTGGATACTCATCACACGGCCTTTGTTGATATTTAGGGTATGGAGGCGAGCCCGAAAGTGCGTCATTGTTTAAAGCTAGACATCTTCAAGATGTCTGGATCGCCCTTTGGTGTGGGGTAGAAGAGGCGACATCGCCCATGCTATCTTCGATTGCGTGAGGATGCGGGACCTCCCGGAAGGAGTGTGGGTGTGATTCAATGACAAAGTGGACTACTGCTGAAGCGATGTGTGATCTAGTGGAGAGCCGGAAGGAGATTGATGCCAAAACAAAACAAGTATGGCCTCTTTCTTGCGTAGTGCATCCGGGGGTGAAAGAAATCGCGAAGTTTTTTATGATAATACAACACCAAATGAAGTCATCTTAGAGCATGTGAAGAGGCTTGTTGAACATAGGTTTTCCGTGTCATTAAATAGAACCCCTAAATGAAACTACCTAACTAACCACTAACGGAAGTATAATGGCAAGTAAAATGCATGAAATGCCCTTAATGACTAACGCCGTCAATATTACGGTTTTTTCACATGGTACCCCTGAATTTTAAAATTCATGGGGTACCCCTATAGTTTACAAAATGCACCTGGTACCCTTACTATCTAAATAAAATGCATGAAATGCCCTTAATGACTAACGCCGTCAAGTTTCCGTTAGATTTAGAGAGTTAATTCCTTTCCCTCATCTCTTCCCCTTTCTTTCTTTTACCCTAATTTTCCCTCTTTTTCCCCTCTTTTGGCCCACCTAGCCTACACCACCACCCACCACACCCCCTTCTCTTCTTCGCTACATCCTCTCTCTCCTCTCGTGCTCCCTCTTTTTCCCTCCCCTGCTGCTGCGTGCTTCACCGTGGCCACGCTGCCGCTGCCACTGCCACGACCCACGCCGCCACCTACCGTCCCTGCTGCAGTCCGTTCTTCTCCCTCTGCTATGTCACCTTCACACACTCTTCTTCTCTTTCTACTCCTCTTTCCCTCTGTCTCTTGCGCCACCCTCGCTCGGTCCACTGTGCCACCATACCATACCACCACTTTTCGCCGCATTCTACGCCACACTCCTGCGAAAGCCATCCCAGAACCCTGGCCGGCGAAGACGAAGATCCCCCTCCCCTCGAAAAATCCCCCCACTCACTTAAAAATCAGACCGGTCTAGTTTTTCGGTGGGTGAGGGAATTTTTCGAGGGGAGGGACCGGGTGGCTTTTAAGGCGGTGGGGAGGTTTTCGAGGATGGAGGGGATTTCGGCCATTTTCCCGGTGGGGGTGGTTCTCCCGAGGCAATGCAACGGTAGTGGTGGGTCGGGGGTGGTTCTTCGTGCGGTAGTAATGGCGAGGTGGAGGTGGGGGAAGGGGTTTTGGGTTTTTTTCAATATAGTTAATTAGGATTATTTATGATTTAATTGGTATTATTTTAGTTAATTAGGGATTAATTAGAATAAATTAGGTTGATTTGGCTTTAATGACTAACGGAAACTTGACGCCGTTAGTCATTAAGGGAATTTCATGCAATTTATTTAAATAGTAAGGGTACCATGTGCATTTTTGAAACTATAGGGATACCCCATGAATTTTAATATACCACAGAAGTACCATGTGAAAAAATCGAAAATATTAACTATAATAAGCTAAGATGAAGATATAATTAGGAGAATTGTCAATTATCACCTAAAAACTATTAAATAAGAAACTAGGGTACGGGAATTCACCAATTACTTCAATCATGAAAATAATTAGGCAAATAAGAGTGTAGTCTAAAGAGAATGGATTAAAGGGGTCATCTAAAAAATCTCTAATTATTCTTTCAAGATAAAGAGGGTTACTCAAATTGGGAATTATGTCCTATTTTTATGCAACAAATCCCAACTCAAGAACATGAATAACAAGATGACTAAATGAATCCCTTAACTAAAACCCCTAATTTCATGCAAGTTTAATTACGTGAACAAATAGGGAGTCAACTCTTCAATTTCGTCTTTCAATCCTTCATTGAAGTGACTAATAATTAAGGTTCCATGGAGGCTATTCACAAAAACAACAATAAAACCTATATTGTTCATTTGATTTCATTTTCCAAAATAACACCAAATATGATCCAAAGACTCATGGTATCATTAATGGCTCCATCCCCTTCCACGAAAAAAAAACTACTCACAAATCATTAAACACTGATCTAGGATAAACAAGTAAATAGAGTGAATATGACATGAAAAATAAGTAAATAAAGCAACAAAAGATGAGAGAGAGTAAGAAAATCTCATTAAGTTGTAAGGAGCCTCCAAATCTTCAAGTTTCCTTCTTAGATTCTTCAAATTCCAAACCTGTTCAACAAGTTTCTCTCACTTCTCTCTCTAGAAGTTAAGAGTTTCTCCCTCTAAAAAACTCTAACCAAAACCTCAAAGGAGGCTAACCCTCCTTCCTCCCCTCTTCAAAAAGTTAGGATATGCGCCCTTTAAAAGATTAAACAATACATCATTAAATGGATCGAAAAACAGGGACTTTTCTAGAGGTCAAGCGGAGCGGACGCTCCATACAATTCTGAGCAGGTACAAGGTTTCAGGTCTTCTGGAGTGGGCGCTCCATACATTTTGGAGCGGGTCAGGCCCTCCATTCTGATAGACGCACACGACTTTAAATAGGCATATTTCTTTCGTTTTTCATCGAAATTGGGCTTGTGACCACTCGTTGGAAAGCTATAATCGAGCCAAAATTTTATCTTCAACTTATATCTCTTAAAAACCTTATGTGTGCTGAAAGTTGGCCATTTGAATTTGACCCTTGTGCATAAACCCTTTGAAAATGTCTTATTTTTACCAAAATTGCTCCACTCTATGCTTAATGTGCAGGATGGAGACCTTTGAGGTTGATCCTACAACATCAAACGAAAATAAGCAATACCGAACCCTATATAAAAACCAAAATAACCAATATTCACAAATAAGCTACAAATAACTCAATTACTCTATGTTAAGCAAAATGAGGAGGAAAAATGACTATAAACATGAGGAAAATAAGGTATTTGAGTGATATAAATATCACTTGCCCATGGTACGGAGTGGAAGAGGAGACAACATGCCATGCTATCTTCAATCGCGTGAGGATGCAGGACCTCTAGAAGGAGTGTAGGTGCGATTCGATGACAAAGTGGACAAATGTTGAATCAATGTGTGATCTAGTGGAGAGCTGGAAGGAGATTGATGCCAAAATAAAATAGTGTTGCCTCTTCCTTGCGTAGTTCATCCAAACGTGAAAGAAATCGCGAAGGTTATTGATAATAAAATAAGACCAAATGAGGTCATCTTAGAGCGTGTGAAGAAACTTGTTGAAGAGCATGGAAAATACTCATCATGGATTTAATCAAAAGGTGAGTAGGAGCGCGTCCAAATTCATGGCGTGCTCCAAAATTAATGTTGATACATCGCTGGTGGAGAAGGGTTGGTTTGGGTTGGAGTTCTTGGCCAAGACCATGAAGGTTGTGTGAGGTTTGCGAAGAACGAGAAAGGTAAGGCCCACTGCCACCGGAGATTGCGGAAGCAAAGGCTCTTGCCATGGTTATAAGGCTTGGAAAGAGGTACGGTATTGAAGATGCAATTTTGGAGTCTCGACCGTCGCCTTTTGATCTACCGACTTTCAAGTGCAACGTATTTCTCTGAGATGATATCTTGTTTTCGTGCTCTCATTTTAACTCTATTAGATGGTCTCGTGTAAGAAGGGAAGGTAATTTTGTAGCTCATCATCTCGCTAAACTTGTTCCTTTTAGAATCGAACAAATTCGGGAGAATCATTGCCCCCAATAGTATTACTCTGTATGTAAGCAAGGAAAATTTTGTCTCTTAATACTTAATGTGAGCTTGCTTTTCTGCTCAAAAACAAATGTTTATTAACATTTTAAAAAGGATTAAAAATTTGCACGAATCCCGACAAACCAAAATTAACCAATAGGATTACATCAAATATTTCTAACAACCAATAGAATTGCGAAGATCAAGAATACAAATAATCATAATAGGAACAATTTTTGTAGGATACCCAAAAAGGAATATAAATATTATATTATGGGATGGAAGAAGTATTAAATAATTAAGATAATAATTGTCAAACTTAAACCCATGCGACCATCAAAAAAATTAAAAAACACTGGTGAGCACCAAAGTCAAAGTTTTACAAGTATCTATTTATCTAAAACTTCTAGAGCCATATAAGGACCAACAGCTTGACAAACTCTTGCCCGTCTCTCAAACCCTATCCTCCATTAGTGTTTTGCAGGGGCTTCCACCTATTGTTATACGGTGAAAATCCCTAAATTTCGTTATTTTTATTGCTTTATTCTTAATTTTATTAGTCTGTAGTTTCTCTCTCCTATTGTTAGGGTTGTCTCACTCTCCTGTTGTGGGGTTGTCTCCATCCAAATGATGGTTCTATGTACTCTCTCCTCGGAGTCTTGGTTTATTGTTTAGCTTGGAAGCTAGAAAATACTAGAAATCGTAACTATTGGTTGAAGATCGTTAATATCAAGATTAAATCTATATTTCAATTTACTATTACATCATACATATTGTGTCATCGCATTTCGTTTATGATTGGAATATTATCATAACAAATTAGAAGTAGTTCTGAAGTGTTTATACTAGTAAATTGAATTTTAAAAAAATCTCAAATTAATATTTTAGATTATCTTCTACATGAAAATTATTAATTGTAGATATCATATGAAGTAATAATTTATTAATGATAATTTTTCTATTCCCTTAAAAAATATATAAAAAAAACGTCTAGATCGCAGAGTTTAAAGATAATGATCACAACTCACACCCAACTGACCCAAGTAATAACTTGTTAGTTGTTACTCAGGGGAAGTCCTTTTCTCACGGTATTGCTTATAAGTTATACTGGAGTCAGCTTTCTCTCTCCTCGCTGGTGCAACTTGCAATTTGCAAAGCTTTTAGCAAACCTTTTCTCTTTTCGTGCTTTCAAAATTCCCTCACTGCGATTCTCGCTTTTCGATTTTCGTAGGTTTTCGTAGGTTTTTCTCTCTCATTTGATCTTCAAGGTACTCAATTTATTCTCTCTAATTTCCTTTTATTTTCTTTCGCACTTCTAGTTTAGTGTCTCTATATACAAGTATTTCTTGATTTCTTGCTTGAATTTTACTTCAATCTAGGTTTTTCTGGTGAATTAATTCGTGATTTATCTCAATAATTCCCAATTCAATTTTGTCTTCACTGAATTACAACTCTATGAATTTCTATTTAATCTCGCATTACTCGAAAATTTAGCTCATGATGATGAAATATCAATCGTAAAATTGAGTTTATTTACTCTGAAATAAAGGATAGTTAAATTATAATATCACAATTAAATTATGTGCTTTTTGACTAATTTTGCCATCCTGGTATAGCTATTGTTATTGGAAGACGTGCTCATCTTAGGTTTTCTAAGACTAGTATTAGTTGTATTGGATTTTATTTATTTGTTTATATATTGGTCTTATGTTTGAATTTTCTCAGTAAATCAGTGGTCCTCATTACTCATGATATGGTTGTTATCTAGGAATTTTCGAGGAAGCTAGGTATTAATAATTGATAATATACCATCTTACAAAATATCTTATGCCTCTTAACAATAATACATATATAGGGTAGTGGTTTTTTATTTTTTTGAGTATTGTGTGTTAGTTTTGTTGTGTGGTAGCTAGAAAGTATTGGTATATCTGATTTTTCTATCTGTTCCGAGTTGTAGAAAGAGGAGGTGATATTTTTCGTCTGTGCGACCGTTGCTTCATCAGTGTTGCCTGTTGTTCATTCTGGTATTTGATGTTAATCGGGGTTTCTTAATTGCATATTGTGATATAGGAATAGGAATATGCTCTCTTTAGTTTACTTCTGCCTGATTCTCTTGTTCTTTTCTTGTTCATGAAGTTTACTGAATAGTTGTTTTATGGAAGATATAAAAAAAATTTGACATCATGTTTACAATCCTATCTAATATGTAGCTGATCTTTTGCATCAAAAGCTGTTCTGAAGGTCTTGAAATGGTCAGATGTTTGGGGATACCAATATGCTAAATATGGCTATTGCGCTTGTGGTTTACCTAATTATATCAAACGGATATATTGTATTTCTGTGATCTAGGATCAGCAATGAAATTGAGAGCATATGTTATTCGTTCAGCTGCTTGTAATGCCCCATTACTACATTATATGTCTATCAATGGCAACCTCTAGCTATGCTTATCTGTCTGTCAATGGAAATAAATGAATTTCTGAAAATTGGGTAATCTTCTGGGCAAGCTGTAGAATAAAATGAACATTCTGATTAGTCTCTTTTAGTTATGGTTAGGAGTTACGACACTTCTCTGTTCCTAAGAATTACCATTTTAAGCTATTTACTCCCTGGCCCTTTTTGGACTCTCGTATTCTTAATGCATGCTTGCTGTGCACAGAACTAAACCATGGGACAAGCTTTGGGATGTGTTCAAGTGGACCAGTCAACTGTGGCAATTAGCGAGAGATTTGGAAAGTTCGAAGATGTGCTAGATCCCGGATGTCACTGTGTTCCATGGTGCCTTGGGAGCCAGTTAGCTGGTCAACTTACCTTGCGTCTACAGCAACTTGATGTTCGCTGTGAAACCAAAACTAAGGTTTGATATTGATTTCACTTGGCAGTATTATGGACTTCTTTACCATTTTGATGATCGCTGAATTTTGTTTAGCAACTTAAGTCTCGTCTGATAATTGAAGGTTGTTCTACATTTATCTTCCTTTAAAAATGTCACATTAATAACTCGTTTCTATGAACTATATCATAGATTTTTTTTTTCTTGGTGCTTTAATATATTTGTTTCTATGCCTGAATGTATTTGAAATCACTACAACAACAACAACTAAGCCTTTTTCCCAAAGTGATTTGGGGTCGGCTAACATGAATCGTCAACTGAAACCGTTACCAGAGGAGATGCCATCGCAAAGAGTGATAAAAGGTTTTTTTTTTTTTTTTTTTAGAATTTTTAAAGAATTTTTTTTTTTTTTTTTTTTAAAGCAAGGTTTACACCAACAAGTTTTAAAAGAGGTTTTCAACAAAAGGTTTTAATACCAACACAATTGAGAAAAACAAATAAATGCAGTAATCACACCCCTTCCTCCACATGGATACTGCCCCTCCACCCACTTCTATCCAACGTCATGCTCTCCTCAATCCCAAGTAACCTCATATCACTTTCAATTACCTTCATCCAAGTCATCTTAGGTCTTCCCCTACCCCTTACAATTTGGTTACTCCTCCACTCTTCAATTCTTCTCACCGGTGCATCACCTGATCTCCTTTTCACATGACCAAACCATCTTAACCGATTCTCCCTCACTATGTAGAAGATATGAAGCAGATGAAGTCCCCTTTCCTTTAGTGTAAACCTTCCAAACAGCTGATTAGAGGGGGAAAAAAACATTACTCCTATATTAACATTCACTTCTTGTTTTTTCTGTCTTATATCTGGCACTTATTTTAGCAAGAATTGGGTACATGTGAATGATATATCCATTGAAGAGAATGCTCAATTTTGTTGTTTCACTATACACGGGAACAAACTAGCTTCTTTCGATGATTGATACCTATTTTGCTTGAAAGGAGCAAGTATTTATCTGCACATTATTATCTTTAATTTATATTCTACGTCCTATCCTTCTGAAAGTTGTGAGAACTTACTCCATGGATCTCTACTATCTACTGCTGACTTATTGTTATCTACTAAGTGGATGACCTCTTCTCTTGATTTTTGTAGGATAATGTGTTTGTCACAGTGGTTGCATCTGTGCAATACCGAGCACTGGCAGAAAAGGCAGCGGATGCTTTCTATAAGCTCAGTAACACTAGGGAACAGATCCAAGCTTATGTCTTTGATGGTATGTGTATAACCTTTAACAGAGGGATTTAGCATGTGCTTTAGGCTTCAGGAGGCTGAAAACATATTAGGAGTGCTCCTGATATTATTCAATATAGGTTTTTGTTAACTGAAGAACAATGATTCTGCCTTTTGATTACAAAATAAGAGGGACTATTTCAGTGTTTTTGCTCTTTTACTTGGCTTATTAAGTGATTTACGCCAAATATGAAGTTGAATTATTTTCAACATGAGGCTCTTTTTTGTGCTGTTGGTGAACTGCAGTTGGGTGCCTAGGATTAAAAGATCTATGCACCTGTATATGCCTAGCTGTTTCTTTATCTTTCTGTTTCTCAACTGTGTTAATCAGCATCTTTCATCATGACAGTTATTCGTGCTAGTGTGCCCAAACTGTACCTCGACTCTGCATTTGAGCAGAAGAATGATATTGCAAAAGCTGTTGAAGAAGAGCTGGAGAAGGTAATCTAGCATTTCTAGCTTTACATAGATAGTGTGTGAAAGTGAAATTGTGTGACAAAATTCAGTAATATGCCTCTTCCTTGTGTTAATGCAGGCCATGTCAGCTTACGGCTATGAGATAGTTCAAACTCTTATCGTAGATATTGAACCTGATGTGAATGTCAAGAGAGCAATGAACGAGATCAATGCAGGTAATGTGCTTACCGATTATATAATCTCTTTGCCTTAGTTTTTCATTTCCTGGCACCAGTTTCTATGTGATATTATTACTTTTTTGTCTACTGTATAATTGATCGAGCAATGTTTTGGGCACTGACACTTTATTTGGAAATGATGGAGGAAAGGGTTGGGTGGGAAGGGGAGAGAAAAGTGGGCTCGTACTTTCCTTCCAAATCTTTCCACTATTGGAAGTTTTTGGTTTATTAAGAGTGAATGGGAATTGATACCTTCCAATTCCCGTCTCTTCCCTTCCCCCATGTTGTATCCAAATAAGCAAAAGTGAACCCCTCCCTTTCTCTTCTCTCCCTTTCCCACCAAATTTCTCTATCTAACAAGCTATTAATGCTTGTCAGTGGTCATTCAGCCTAGAAGAACATGTTACTTGTCATCTCCAACCGATTGCCACCAGCCCACCACCTCTTAGAATATAGCTCTATGATCTGTATCAATGATTGAAATTTTAATATAGGAGACATAGTATATAAGGTTGGTATGTGTAGATTCTCTAAAATTTTGTTGTGTGTTGTTACACTAATTCCTTGCGTGGCTAAAATTTCTGGTTTTTGTTGGACTAATATCATTTTTCTTCTGAAAATATGAAAAGCAACTGACTTGTGACTTTCCATTCTTCATAGCTGCTAGAATGAGACTCGCGGCAAACGAGAAGGCTGAAGCAGAAAAGATACTGCAAATAAAGAGAGCTGAAGGAGAGGCAGAAGCCAAATATCTGTCAGGGTTGGGTATAGCTAGGCAGCGTCAAGCTATTGTTGATGGGCTGAGAGACAGCGTGCTCAACTTCTCTGAGACTGTTCCTGGCACAAGTGCTAAGGATGTCATGGACATGGTTCTAGTGACCCAGTACTTTGACACAATGAAAGATATTGGTGCGTCATCAAAGTCATCCGCTGTGTTCATACCTCATGGTCCAGGCGCTGTTAAGGACATTGCAGCTCAAATTAGAGATGGCCTCCTTCAGGGAAACACAATGGAGAGGTAGTGAGGTTAAGCTGTTGATCTTTGTCCTCATCAAGTATATGTCCAGTGTGCATTTCAATTGGAGTTCTCTGTGGTAAATGATGTATAGAAATTGCTTGGTGCGTTTAGATATGAGGGGGGGTGGGGGTATCTCATTTGGTATTGTTCAGACATTATATAGTGTTTTGCTGCTTTGATAGGATATTACTGACACTGGTTTTGTTAATGTTTGTGCTAAATAATCTTTCTATATTCAGCTGCTTTTGAAGCATTTTTTATTCCTCACTGTGATCCCTTTTGTCTTTCTTTCTAATTATTCTATATATAAAAGAAAATTTTATTTTATGAAATTATAGTATCTTTCTAATATATGCTTGAACAGCTTGATGATACATTCCTCGTTTGATGTAATAGTGTTTACCGAAAAATGGGGGGTGTATACCAGAACTACAATACTATATATCACCAACACTATATATCACTAACACACACTATAATCACCAAGGTAAACACTATATATGAACGCTATATATGAATGTGTTGCATATATTTTTGGCATCCAACGGTTAAACATTTATCATTCTTTTTGGTTTGAGACTCTATAAACAAATATGCTTAGTAATAGGATTTCCTTTTTGTGATTGAGAGGTTTGAATCCTGCCATTAGGTTTCTTAGGGGTTTGGATTTCCTTTATCCTCCCCTATAATAGTATGTAAAGCTAAATAAGTGTTTGACTTATGCGAGTTTTCAGTTTTACAAGGTTCGTCTCTCGATTTTTACTCGTTTTTTAGATAAAATGAAGAAGTCCAATTGCCCAATAGAATTCGACTCTGGGTCTTGCACCTAAAAAGTCAAGAAGGTGAGCATATTTTTTACCCTCAGCAGTTACAGTTACCCCAAATAAATCGGTAACTTATCTCACCGTCACTTCTCTATCAGTTATGACCATCCCAGCGAAACATAACATGATACCCATATAAAGGACGGATTCTTGACATCACAGTTCAAATGCATTAGCTTTGGAAATTTTCGAGTTTTTCCTATCTTGCTCAGAAAAATAACCCGATAACCTTGTTCTTGCATTTGAATTTAAGAAACAGCTTTAGAAATTGGAGCACTCATGTTACAATTAATAATTGAAGTTAAGGCCCCTTAATTTATTCATCACAATCAAATATTTCATCATCCTTGTCAAAAAAAAAATCAAATATTTTATCATTAGATATAGTTTACATTTTTTTTTTGTTTTTGAGAGATGATATACATTACATACTCCAGTCCTGCTGCATAAATATTAAATAATGAGCATATGAAGGGAAAAAATAAGGGACAAAAACTGATGACCACATGAGATTGCAATTTCCGTTCAAAATGGCAACAGTTACCAAGTAAAGCTGTTGCTCAAGAAACCTTCTCATCAAAAAGTCAAGACCAAAGAGCTGGAAACAAAAGGCAACTGGTCCACCAACCAGCTAGAATTATTTTTTACAATTGACCACCATAATGAAGCAAGTCAACCAAACCCATGATTCATGAATGCATTCCAAACAAAAAGTTCTCTAAACGTCTTAGCCTACTTATTTTCACCCTTACAAAGATCTTAACCAAACATCAAACATCATCAATATCTCAAGGGCAACCTTCAAGGCTTCAAAACCAACGCCAATCCGAGTTTAGCACTCTTTTCGATGGCACTCGTGTCCACCTCACCAGAGATGGTGACTGTAGATTTTGGACGCCATTCATGCTGGATGAGGGCACTTGCTTTCCCGTAATTGTTGACACGAGCCTTGACTGAAGTCAGTGGGTCCAGTGCATGCTGAGTACCGATGGTAAGTGTGTTCTCATTACTTGAAAAACTGTGGCTCAGCTCAGCACCCACAGCTGTGTTAGTCAGTGGGCTCACGATGTGATAGTATGAAGCATTCAAGATGTCAGCTTTGTCATTCCTGCAACGGGATAATTCTCACCATTAGCGTTTATATGACCAACAATATGACACTTAAATCAGGAAGGAGGTTATACTTTCTTTTCTCTACAGCGATCAGAGTTGCATATGGATTCAGACAAGCAATTATCTGATGCATAGGACATAAAAAAGCACTTACACATTCAGAGATGCAATGAGATCAGTATTTGTAAAGTTCAATCCAGCATTGCACTTCGTGAAATTTCCAGAAGCAGTGTCAAATGAAAGGTCAGTCCCCAAAGCAAGAGTACTGTTTCCAATAACACCAGAAAAGTTAACAATGGGGTTTGCTGTCAAACCAAGGCTTGTGCTGATGCCAGCATACTCGTGCAAGTATTGGAGTTCAACCTGTTGACATTTATACTCAAAGAATTAGAACGTCCACCCATTGTCTTCAACCAAATAAGGTTAACATCCACAATCATGTTTCTTTTAAGCAAGAAAAATACTAGAAAGATAATTCAATGTTACCTTGCCAGATCTCTGATCAGGAACACGGAAACTAAAAATAGCCTTCAAGCCAGGAGCAGGTTCATCAACTGTGATTGTGGTGAAAAGCTATGGAGGAGGGAAAAAGAGAAACAGCAACAAAGTTGAAAGATTAGAATACCACAAAATTCAAAACCATCAAATTATATCATGCTATATCGCATCAAATTTTGCTCACTTATCAATTATATAACCTATGCAGCCTAGGCATCATGAACTTGGTATCCATTGACGTTAATACATACAAAAATATACCACTCACATTGGAGTTAGTGTCAACTTTCACATCCGTGGTAATATTCTTGTTTGTCAGCTTAGTGCTCACATCAGCCAAAAACAACTCTCCCTTCTTAGTCCCAGTAGAAGTGATTGCCTGCAAGAAAGCACGTCAGGCATTCAAGTTAGAAATAAATCATATCAGGCATGTATGATCAGCCAATTCTCTAC
Organism: Beta corolliflora; assembly: GCA_947648045.1. NCBI lineage: Eukaryota > Viridiplantae > Streptophyta > Magnoliopsida > Caryophyllales > Amaranthaceae > Beta > Beta corolliflora. The sequence continues at coordinate 115,770 of CANSZD010001844.1, read as the reverse complement.
CATATCAAATAAAAATTCAGCAACAACCTGCAATTGCAAAAACATAAATAGTTTTTTTCCCCCAACTCCCAGCCCTGACATATGCAAATATGCAGTGGGCCTTTAAGATGTAACGTTGTTCTCTCTATTTTTACATTATTATTTTTGACATATGCAAAGGCACACATATTTTAAACCATAATGCCAATGCTGGCTAATGAAAGACAAGTTGTTAAGTCCGAATTTCATTGCAACCTTCTACTTCATAAGAGTGAGGAAAAAATCAGATTCCTAAACAGAGGCAGAAACAGCGAAGCTAACGGATAGAAATATACAAAGTTTAAAAGTCAATCCTAAATTTCATTGCACAGTCAAGAACATCAAACCTTTCATTTCATGAGAATGCAAAGGACGAAAGCAAATTCCTAGAACGGCAGTAAAAATAGTAAAGCTAATGGAGTCGAAAGTCCAGAGCAATATACAGAGTTAAAAGTCAACAACTACATTCTAATAGGCCATAGAATGGTATAACACAATTTCACCTTCTTTTACAACCCGTCACGGCGTCAACTCAAGGTCACAAACAGAAACAATTGACACACCCAAAAACCCATAACTAATCTTAGGTCAAATCATTCCCCAACTAAAGAATTGAAAAATTTTCACTAGCAATTTCATCCATCCAATTTCATAACAAATTCACAGCCCACAATATCATCGACAAAACCCTAAAAGTTCATCTATCGTCATTTAACTCAAAATCTTGCGAACTTCTCATTCATACAGTAAATCATTTCACCCCAAATGATTCCTCATACACTAAATCAACGAAACTAACACCAAACTATCAGATTAAAAACCACGAAAAAGAATATAAAAAAAGAGGAGAGAGATAAATGGGAGACTTACAACTCCATTTGAGGTGAAAGTGGTAAGGGTGAACTTGTGGTCACTCTGAAAATCCCTGTATAGAAGATCTACAACAACAACAACAACAACAACAACAACAACAACAAAAGAAGTTCATAAAAAATCAGTGAAATCAATCGAATTTTAGCGCAATCATTTCCAAATTAAACAAAGAAATTGAAATTCCTCGAACAAAAATCGGAAATCGGAGAAAAGAAATGAGACCTCTGGCTCTTTTGCCGATGTCAGAGTAAAGTCCAGGACCCTTCACCATCTCTTTCGTCAAAGTTGGAAGAGAGAGAAAGAGGAGAGAGAAAGAGATGAGGGTTTCGGTGGGGGAAGTTGGTTTGTGTGTGGTTGTGTGCTGGTGGAGAGAGATATAATGAAAGAATCAAATAATATTTGGTGTTTGAAAACCCTAGTGTGTTGTCTTCACCGTTGGATGGATTTTTGTAATTATATTTGGCTGTATTGTGGGACAAGAAATCATTTTTCATAAATTTCAAAAGACAACAAAGAAGAAAAAAAAGGAAAGGGTGTGATTAAACAGAATTTTTTCCTTGAATAATGCTAAAATGAGTATTAATTCTTGAAATGTGCCCAAGTTCAAATTAATTCCATGGATACCGTCCACGAGGACGGCACGCCGTAAATTTGTTTTTTAAAGAAAACCGCTACTCGTAGTAGCGGTTAACTTCAAGCTTATGTGAAAAACAAAGATATGGAGAAAACCGCTACTTGAAGTAGCGGTTTCAAGAAACCGCTACTTCAAGTAGCGGTTTACTATAAAAAAAAAAAAAAAAAAAAAAAAATTTTTTTGTTTTTTTTTTTTTTTTGTTTCATAGTAAACCGCTACTTCAAGTAGCGGTTTATATGCATCCCTTTTATAACTTGCCTCGGGGACATCATATAACCGCTATTTGAAGTAGCGGCCAACTTTACATTATTGTAGATAACCGCTACTCCAAGTAGCGGTTTATATGCGTCACGCTTTTATAACTGGTCTTGAGGACATCATATAACCGCTATTTGAAGTAGCGGTCAATGCTTATTAACCGCTACTTGGAGTAGCGGTTTTGTTAAAAAACAAAATTCTCGCGTGCGTCCCTACGTGGACGGTACCCAGGGAATTAATTAAAATTTCGGCACATTTCAGGAATTAATACCCATTTTAGCATTATTGAAGGAAAAAATTCTGATTAAACATAGAAATTATAGAGCTAAGGAGAAACAACCATTAAAAAAAAGATAATGTTATACGTAGTCCTTAGGCTTATATATAAGCATTTAATATTTTTTTTAATAAAGGAAACAATTTGGAAAAACAAGACAAAATTACACATTAATCTAAGTAATAAATGTTTGACTTAATTTTTTCTTTCCATTTTAGGCACCTTATACATAGCCCTAAGGGCTATTAATATCATTTCCCAAAAAAAAAAAGTTGTCAAAAACTATATTATGAAAACAAAATTTTGTAAAATTGTGTTTTTTCGCAAACTGATACCATCCAACGAGTTATTAGATTTCGGACAGTTGACCAATGATACTGAAATGAGTTGTTTTTCCTCTTATTTACTCTTTTTTTTCCCATCTTTTGTTCATTTCTCATTTGCAATTGAAAATAACGAAATGAGAGCCTCATAAATTAGAGCTTATACCATTTCTCTTCAAGAATTAGCAAGAAATGTACTATTCTTTAAGGGGGCGTTTGGTTGTCACGGGGTAAAGGGAATGGAATCAAGAAAGGGGTAGGGAGGGAATGGAAAGCAAAACCCTTAGATTTTAAGTGTTGTTTGGTTGGTTTCAATGTTAATCTCTTTCTTCCTCCTCTTACCATCCTTCCACCATAGCACCACCCCCTACCCCTCCCACTAGCGCCAGCGCCGGCGCCCCCTCCCCCTCCCCTTCGCGCGGCGTGCGTCGCCTCCCCTCCCCCTTCGTGCGGCGTGCGGCACCTCCCCTCCCCCTTAGCGTGGCGTGCGTCGCCTCCCCTCCCCTTTGCGCCTCCTGCGTGCGTCGCCTCCCCTTCGAGCAACCTGCGTCCAGGTGGCTGTGGGGTTGTTTTCGGAGGTTAGTGGGTGGTTTCCGGGTGATTTTAGGGTATAGGGGATGGCCAAGAGCGCTGGGGTGGGATTTCCGGTCGTGGAGGGGTGCGGTGGCTGTGGCGGTGCGGTTGGTGGTTAGGGTGGTGAGGTGGGTGGTTCTGTAGGGGGTGGGGTTAAACTTAAGTGGTCAAGGGTTTCACTTACCCCTATTTGAAAGTGGAGAGGGGTGTGGGTAATCAAGTTAGAGGGATTTGGGGGTAAGGAGGGGAAAGAGGGGGAAAACAAACCCTCAAAACAAACATGATAAAAGGGAATCAAGAGATTATATTCCCTTTCCCTTTCCAGTTTCCCCCAAACCAAACGCCCCCTAAGTATCTATAGTTTTTAGAAAGTTAAATACTACTTTTATTTAGGAAAATGTAAAATTGACTTGAGGAATTTGATTTGAACTAATCAATCTCCAATACCTTTAATAAATTGTGAATGGGTATGTCGTTCTCTTTATTATAATCCTCATAAAATTAATTAATAACATTTCCTAAGACTTCTCTTATCTTTTCACCTTAGTAGTCCATTTATTCACTGCTCTATTACATTTGACTAATACGTATAGTATTTACATGTGAAAAAAGGCTTTTTATATGAAATGACAACAAGTGTGTGAATTCACAGTATCGTAAATTACAACAACTATAGCACAAAGTATAACCTTTTTTTTTAATCTAGAAAGGTTCATATTCTTATCGATATTTATTTTTTAAATGGTAAGGAGAAGGACCTTGTCTAGACCTCAACTCACATGGTATTCTAGGTATAACATTTGCGGGCCATACACTTGAGAGTAGGGGGAAGGTAAGATGAATTCCTACCCCCCAAATACCGCAATTGGAGACTTTGACGTAGTGACTTTAAGGTTACAAGGTGAATCTCCAACTAACTACACCAATCAAGCTTGGTTGATACTCTTATCAATATGCTTCTACATTTAGCACAAATGATGCAGTTGATTCCATCATTGACTTTGTATCTAAAGAGTGACGACTTTGGTTCAACTTCCCCATCCTAAGTAACCGAAATATGAACGCATGTTTGGGAATAGGAAATATGTTCCATACCCATTTTCTCCACTAAACACAAGCAACAAGTTCTATGTGCCATTTGTATTTGCTCTTTACAAAGTATTTGCCATTAGCATTTATGCATTCATTTATTGTCATTAAAACCAAAGGTCAATTTCTCTTAACAAGATACATTGCTCTCCAATCTCAATGACCAACTTACTTGGGATGGTAGGCATCACGTTAGATCTTATTAAATTTGTATTAATATGTATTTTTTAAATCTATTTAATTTCTACTTCATCTGTCCCATAACATAGTGCTTGTTTCTCTCTCTTGAGGTCAAACTTTAAAATCTTTGACCAAACATTCTCATTAATATATATAAAAAAAATATTCATGTGACGTCTTATTAGATTCGCAGCAACGTATAGTTTCACAATATCAACTTTTTATATTTTTTATTAATAAAGAATTGAAAATATCGAAGGTCAAAGGTCCTGTTGGATTAAGTGGAGTGGAGATGGTGAAGCAAGGTGGAGAAGCGAAGAACGAGCAAAGGGAGCTGTAGGGCCAGCAGCCCGGGTGGGCAGCAGGTGGCCCGGGCGGGGCAACCTTGGTGGCCCGAGCGGGCAGATTTCAGCCCGGGCGGGCGGCTTCCCCGGGCGGGCTCGTCTTCGCTCGGGCGTGCATTTTTGGGGCAGAAACTTGCAGGAAGTTTTCCCAGGGAGGGCAAGCATTTTGCCCGGGCGGGCGGTTTTGGGTTCGGGCGGGCTAACCCAGTTTTATGCACGTGTTTCGCGATTTAAGTTTAAATCGTGGCCGTTGGATTGCTTTTAGTTCTAGGAGTATAAATACCCTATTTTCTGGTTTTAGAGGGTAGCACACATATCTCAAAGTTCAAACTTAGAGCCTCATCTTTTCTAGGGTTTTAGGAGAGAGAGTGAGATTGTGAGAGATTGTATGTTCACCATTGATTCTCCATTGATTCCATAGTGCAAGTTTGTGTGTTTTTCTCCCGGAGCTCGGGTTTCCCACGTTAATCTTGGTGTGTTCTTTCTTGTTTTCATTTCTCTTTGCATTACTTGGTTGTTGTTTCAATTTCTCAATTCTTCTTGATTATTGTTGATTATTGCACAATTTAGTTAACACTTAGTTTCTAAATCACAACAATTGGTATCAGAGCTAAGGTTTTAACTTGGGGGAAAGTGATTTAGTGTTGTGTTGGTAAACTAGGATTTGTGGTTGAAAAATCAAAGTTTGGATTTTTTGGTGTTGAAAAATCAAATTTTGAATTTTTTTGGTAAACTTAACAATGGAAGAAGGGAAATTGAGGATTGAGAGGTTTGATGGTAATGATTTCGGATTTTGGAAAATGCAAATGGAGGATCTTTTGTATCAAAAGAATCTTTACTTGCCTCTTGAGGGAAAGAAACCAAGTGGTATGCTTGAGGATGAATGGAAAGTTCTTGATAGAAAAGCACTTGGAGTTGTGAGATTGACATTAGCCCGGAGTGTGGCTTTCAATGTCAAGGATGCGAAAACAACGGCGGGCTTGATGGAAACTTTGTCAAGTATGTATGAGAAACCATCGGCTATCAACAAAGTATACTTGATGCGTCGTTTGTTTGACATGGAGATGGTTGATGGTAGTTCGCCGCCGAACACATTAATGAGATCAATCTCGGTTTTGGGTCAATTGTCTTCTGGTGGATATCAAATTTGAGGATTAAGTGAAGGCATTGATTTTGTTGTCTTCTTTACCCTTGTCATGGGAAACTATGGTGATCGCCATTAGCAACTCCTCCCAAGAAAGAGAAGTTGAAATATGATGATGTGAGGGACTTGATTTTGAGTGAGAGCATTCGAAGGAGAGAGTCCTAGGAATCATTGGGTGGTGCATATAGTAGTGAAAGTAGGGGGAGAAGGAATCAACAAAGGGGGAAATGCAAGTCATGGAAGATCGAAGTCAAGGGGGCATGGTAAACCGAATGGGGAGCTCATGTGGTGTGTTGGGGTTGTGGTGATGAAGGGCATTTGAAGAGGGATTGTCCAAAGAGAGTGAATGGGAAAGGGAAGAAGAAAGTTCAAGCTAGTGATGAAGAAGATGATGCATCAACTAACTTGATTTCGGAGTACGATTTCGATGTTTTGATGGTAAGCATGGAAGAACCGGAAGAGTTGGTTGGGTGCTCGGGATCATGGGTCTTGGATTCGGGTTCTTCTCACCATTCCTCACCATGCAAGGAGTTGTTTCGAATTTCAAATCCGAAAGCTTGGAGAAGTTTATCTTGCGGATGGCAAGGTAGTGCAAGTCATGGGGCAAGGTGATGTGAGTGTGAAACTCACTCATAGTGGCTTGTTGGAGTTAAAGGATGTCAAGTTCATCCCAAGGTTGAAGAAAAGCTTGATATCGGTGACTCAACTTGCTACATCGGGTCACAAGGTTGTGTTTGATGGTGGTTCTTGCAAGATTGTCAAGGGAGCTATGGTCATAGCTCGGGGAACAAGAAGCTGAACACTCTACACCATGGGGGGCACAAGGAAGGGGCCCGAATTGGGGTGGGAACTTCATGTAAGGTGTCGTTCGGTTCTGAAACCTATCGATAGTGGGCCAAGGGATGAGAACCGCGGTGAAGCGGTATCCCGTGGTAAATTGACCAAAAACGCACAAGGTGAAGGGCGGCACACAAGCATGTTGTGCCGGAAATCCTAAGTGGAGCAAAGGGTGTTTTGTTCGGGTGGGAGCAATGTGAGTTTGCTTTTAGAACAATGAGAAGCTTCTTTGGCTTAGGTGGTGATTGCTTTGTTGGGGTTGGATTAGACCTCAATGGTCTTCCTTGGTTGGAGAGGAAGTGGTTGATCTTCCTTGGTTGTAGAGGAAAGGGTCTTTATTTGGTTGTTGTGTCTCTCAGATGAACTAACCTCCGGGGTTAGGAGGGTGTGTAGGTTTGTGTAGGGATGTTACAATGATTTGGAGGTGTTGTTGTTGAGAATCAAAGTCGGTGTTGACTTTGATTTCTTTGTATTGGAGTTGGTGCAAACTTCAATGTCATTTCCTTGGTGTAGAGGAGATGTCTTTTATCATGGGATGCTTAGTCTAGGTGGGAGCATGGTGCTAATGCTCGGGTTTGCATCTAGGTGGGAGTATGACCGTGATGGGTTTGGAGAGATGTTGGATCAGGGTTGGTTGAGACCTCGGTGTCGTTTCCTTTGGTGAAGGGGAAGCGGGTTTGGCTATGGCCAATGTATGGAGAGGTGATGGTGATGATTTCGGGTATCTATGGTAGGGAGTTCTCTTGCTTAACCGATCTCCAGGTGGGAGATTGTTGGGTTAAGTGGAGTGGAGATGGTGAAGCAAGGTGGAGAAGCGAAGAACGAGCAAAGGGAGCTGTAGGGCCAGCAGCCCGGGCGGGCAGCAGGTGGCCCGGGCGGGCAGCTTCCCCGGGAGGGCTCGTCTTCGCTCGGGCGTGCATTTTTGGGGCAGTTTGAGGCAGAAACTTGCAGGAAGTTTTCCCCGGGCGGGCAAGCATTTTGCCCGGGCGGGCGATTTTGGGCCCGGGCGGGCTAACCCAGTTTTATGCACGTGTTTCGCGATTTAAGTTTAAATCGTGGCCGTTGGATTGCTTTTAGTTCTAGGAGTATAAATACCCTATTTTTTTGGTTTTAGAGGGTAGCACACATATATCAAAGTTCAAACTTGGAGCCTCATATTTTCTAGGGTTTTAGGAGAGAGAGTGAGTTTGTGAGAGATTGTATGTTCACCATTGATTCTCCATTGATTCCATAGTGCAAGTTTGTGTGTTTTTCTCCCGGAGCTCGGGTTTCCCACGTTTATCTTGGTGTGTTCATTCTTGTTTTCATTCCTCTTTGCATTACTTGGTTGTTGTTTCAATTTCTCAATTCTTCTTGATTATTGTTGATTATTGCACAATCTAGTTAACACTTAGTTTCTAAATCACAACAGGTCCATCTTAGAGACCGTGTAGAAAAGAAACAAACACTATATTATGGGACGGAGAGAATATTTATTATATTTATTGTACATAATTAAAGATATTAATACTCAAAATTATCGTATTATATCTTTTAGTATTACTACGAGGAAGTAGTTAGATAAAAAGACTTAACTACACAATTTAGTTGGGCCACAAGTTGAATGAAACGAAAATGAAAGGTATCTCATAATTTAGAGAAGAATAAAAGAAGTAGCTAAAGATGACATAGGGGCATCAAGAATTAAGAATTGTTCCAAAGCATCTTTCATAATTACACAAAGGCCAAAAGCTCAATACTAAAACTCACTTGAGGTTATTTTGCTTGAGGTTATTTTGGACCCATAAATATCTCCTTATCTCCAAGAATCAGAAATAGAAAATCCACAAACTCATATATTTGCATTCAAACCGCCGACATAAGTATCAACGAATGCTACCGAGTAGTATTTGACCTAATGATTAAAAATGCTCTTTATAACCTTAAGATTATAATGTCAAATCAAATTAAAAGGGCTCTTAGAGGGTATGAATTCCCTTATGACTCCCCTTTTATTCTCAAATGGTTTAACTAACCTATTTGTTAGTTGATGCCTTGAAACTAGGCTAAGGAAGAAGAATAACGCGAAGTTTGTTGCTCGCCCGGTCGACTGGGCGAAGTTGCCCCACTGGCGCGTCTGAAATGGCCCGACCGGGCGGTGACTGGGCGAGCTATTTTTTTTTCCTTGGTGGCGTTTTCGACTCTCGCGCCCGATTGGGCGAATTTTGGCCCGACCGGGCGGGTTTTGCCTTGTCGACCCGGCTACGCGTTTTTTCACGTTTTATTATATATTTTCACCATAACTAACCTTAGGTCAAATTTTTTTGTTACGATTCCTTATGTTATAAAAGGAACTCCTTGGTGTTCATTATTGGAGACACACACACTTTTAGCCTCTAGTATTTTAGGACTCCTTGTATTATTCTCTCTATTTTTCTCCATCATAGTGAAGAAGCTCGAATCCCCCACCTGTGGATGTAAGTCTATTTTGATCGAACCACATAAATCCTTGTGTTCTTTCTGTTTATTTTCTTTGTTGCTTTTCTCATCCTTATTATTTCATTGACTTGTTCCGCATTAATCAAACTACAACACCCCGTTTCCTAACACTATTAAATTGATTGAATTAAGAGGTGTTGAGGCTGGTAAGTTCATTCTAATTATTATAAAAAGTATCAATGAATGTCAGGAAAATGGACTAAAATAATACTTATGAATTTAATTGTAGTTCACTTGCAACAATTTAGTTGATAAAGTCTTGGAAAATGATAGGCAAGACTTTAAATCATATTTCGTTCTCACTTTTTCTTTGTTTATTACATACAAGATACATACACAATCAACAACAATGTCAGAGTCTTAATCCCATATAATTGAGTTGATCTTATGCATCCTCTGAACGATATCTTACCCAAACCACCTTAACCGGATCTCTCTTATCTTACCATCAATATCTACAACTCCAACCATCATTCGAATATCCCCAATTCTATAAGAAGAAAAAATATCTAGAACGTGTGTTCCAAAAACGAGTGAAAGGGTATGAACCAGGAAAAGTGTTAAAGAATGTAGGTCCCCATAAATCAAAGCTTACGTAAAGGCAAAAGAAGGAAAAAAAGTAAAGATTAACCGTAACCCAAGTTTTATACTATAATTAGCAGCAGAAAACCAACCAACTCAATCTTAAAATACCCTTCTTACTTTCTCTTTCTCTTTCTCTTTCTCTCTCTCTCTGCAAAACTCCTGATCATCAGCTGGGAAAAAATGTCGACAATTGCTGCAGAACCACTCCTTCACTTAGCTCTCAGACAACCTACACCCAAAATTCAACCAATTAAATCTCGGAAAAATCTACCCTTTTCACTAAATTTCAGTTCAAGAGCAATCAAAATCAGAGGGAGTTTTTCTAGCAACAATATTCAAAAACGTGTCTCTGTTGCTCAATATTCTGCAACTACAACTCTTGCGCAAACTTCTGAACCTACTGAAGTTGTTTATAGTGAAAAATTTGAGTTGCCAAGGTTAAATAAGGTCCGAAGTTGACAGCCCATCAAGTGGGTTCTTCTTATTTGATGAAAATATCAAAGCTTTTACATTTTTCTTAACTTGGTTGTGATAGAAATGCTGATTTTTATGTTTAGGTTTTGGTTTTCTGAAGTGGGTTTGTCTTGTTTGGTGAAATTTCAATGCTGATTTTATGATTTTGTTGGTTATGTGAAGTGGGTTGTTGTTATTTTGATGAAATTGTCATGTTTGTTCTTGATTTGGGGTGATGAATATGTTGATTTCTTGTTTTTATTAACTGGGTTGTTTTTTGTTTTGGTAAAAAGAATGATAAGTAGTACTAATTTTTTCTTCTGATTGATTTGGAATGTTATAGGTGGAGGGCAAGATATGTGTTAGACTGGATCAAAAAGACGGAGATGATTGGCAGTTGACAGTTGGGTGCACTCTTCCGGGGGAAATGGGTTCTGCACTGGGGTGTGCATTATGTGGGTGATGTTGGAAGGTGGTGTATTTAACCTATCTAATATTGTCTATGTTTGAATGTGCATGAATTTTTTGGTTTGGGTTTTGTTGTATATGATTTGTGATCATAAGTCAGTTAGTTCGGGTTAAGTCAAAATTTTGCACTGTGTGTTATATGGACTCTTCTGAACTTGAAGCATTTTTTTTGCTAACCGTCTGATTCGCTACTAAGATATGGAGCCTGAATATCTTAAATCTGTAATTTAGTCTAGGAGGTGGTGAAGCTCTTGAAAAATCTGCAAATGAAAGGAGTAAAATAAATTGAGTTGTGATAGGTCATTTGCTGGGTAGGTTGATTTATTTATTAGTATTTGTTTCTTGTTTCTAATGGATGTTCAGTGAGTGGGATCAACCTCCAAATGAAATGAGGCCTCCAGGTTCGGTTGCTATAAAGGTATATGTGCATTTCATATTGGAGCTTGTAATTTGTTGTAAAAGTGTTTCTATGTGTATAGTTTAAACCCATGTGTTATGTATAATATCAGGACTATGCTATAGAGACGCCATTGAAACAATCATCTTCCTCTGAGGGCGAGGACTGCCTTCATGAAGTGAACATCAATTTCAATTGCAATAATAATATTGCGGCGATCAACTTTGTGTTGAAGGTTGTTCTTTAGTTGTTGGAGCTTGTGCTTTATACGCATATTCTATAGCTGTGTCTGATATTGCCTTCATGTTTGTAATTGGAGCAGGATGAAGAAGCTGGGTCATGGTATCAGCACAAAGGGAGGAATTTTGTGGTGCCTCTTGTTGATAATCTCCGTGATGGAGACAATGTCATTGGAAAGAGGGGCCTTAGTTCATGGCCAGGTTGAATTTATAATGATGTCAATCTTTTCACTGAGGTTTTGTATTTGGGTTTTAACAATCTGTTGTCTATCCCTTCCGAGCTCATTGATGAATGAGAGCAGTTTATTACCTTTAAGAATTGCAACATTTGGTACACCTCTCTAACATGTTGCAGCCTAGTGATTTTTAACTACAGCAAATGATTGTTGAATTGTTGTTAGTTAGATCCTTTTTGTCAACGAGCTCCCATTGCTGTTTCATGCTTCAAGAATTGTTGAATTACTGATAGTTTAATATGACTTTAATTGATAAAATTGTCTTTCTAATTTGAAAGCCAAGTTAACCTAGGTTTTCTAATTTGAATCATGTTTGCAAGATTGTCTTTCTACACTATGATTTGATTGATAAAATAGTTATTGCGCTCTTAGGGGTTGGAAAGTCTTAATTTTTTAGATTATATCGGTTTCTCTGAACTTATCCCTGTTAGTTCGCGTGATACTATCTGTTGGAAATGTAGTTGTTCATATGGTGTGCTTTACTGTTGTGGCTAACTTGGCTTCCGAAGTTGATTGTCGTAATTTCTGAAAGTCAAGCTATTTAAAATTTTGAGCACAGTTTTGCTTTCTTTTTATGCTCTAGTTAATAGATGCGTCATGGGAAAGCCTTAATATTTATTGATAGACATGGCACAGAAGTGGTATTATTTATGCTCTAGGGAACAAAGGTGTCATAAAGGGCTTTTATAATTAACTTGTGAACAATTTCTTGGGATCTTGCCTCATGTAGGAAATTTGTCTCAAATGCTTTTGAAAGGTGAAGCACCGCAGAGTATAGCTGAAGGCAGTGGTGAAGCATCTCCTGAACCCACTTTAGCAAATAGGTTACTTGAAGAGTTTTATGAAGAGCAGCCTATAGTGAAAGAAGTTCCTGTTTGCAATTCACTATTTGTCTCTGTGAGAAAATGCCTAGAGACAGATAAGAATCTAGTCTCTGTAGAAACCGATTTGCCCGGGGATGTTGTACTTCACTGGGGAGTATGTAGAGACAACCCAAAGGAATGGGAAGTACCAGCAGCACCACATCCACCAAATACTGAAGTGTTTAAGAATAAGGCAATGCGTACAAAATTGCAGGTATGAAACTTGCGTAAGAAAGAGGTACAAAAGTCACTTGGCCTCCTCTGTCTCTATATGTATACACACTGGTGACTATTCATCGATCACATTCGGTGAAAACTCTCTGAAATCTTTCTCTGGAGCTTGAAACTTTGAATGAGGGTTCAAGGCAGTCGATTTTATGTTGTCTGCTTGTCCTTTTCACACTTTAAAAATGTTAATTACTGTTCTATAGAAAGTTAATATTCCATTTTTTCTTTTCTTGTTTTAATCTCGTGTCTGTTGGATAGATTGGAACACATTTGTTTAACGCATCAACTAATTTGATACTCCTACTGCTTGATAAATCTGCAACCAAGCCCATAATATTCTACATCCATATAATTCTGTTCGCCGATATGCTTGAACTAGCTTACCTCTATTTTGTTTGACCGACAAATTTGCTGGACGAAATCACAATGGGTAAATACATGAAGCTGTACAGCGCATGGTATATTTGACGAAATTAAGAATGATTGAGTTAGTCGACAAGATAAAGGTTAATATTTCAAGATAGTTGTTTTTAGTTTAATTCTTATTTGAATATTAATGTTTTCTACAATAATCAGCTGTCTGCCATGCTTTCTGGTTTGCAGACTCATTCTGCATGATATATTTTCATCTGTAATTGATTGTGTAATAAACAGCTTCGTCCTTCTCTTTCGCAGACTAAAGAGGATGGATTTGGATCTAAAGGATTGTTTACTTTAGATAATGAAATTAGTGGATTTCCTTTTGTGCTGAAGTTGAATGATGACAAGTGGTTGAACAATAGGGGAAATGATTTTTTTATCCCACTATCTGGAACACATAATAAAGCTAGTTTATCTGCTGAAATAGAGAAGAATGTCTCTACGGAATCGTTGTCTGGTCCCATAACAAGGGATGAAAACCCACCAGTAGAAAATCAAGAAGCTCTTACAACTCCTTTTACGGACGATATCATCAAAGAGATTCGGAATTTAGTTACTGGCATCTCATCTGAAACAAAATGGAAGACTAAAAGTAAAGAAGCACAGGAAGATATTCTCCAAGAGATTGAAAAGTTGGCTGCTGAAGCATATGGTATCTTTAGAAGCTCTAGTACGACTTTTTCTGAGGAAGCTGTTGCAGACATTGAAGAAATAGAACTCCCAGTCGAGATTTGCTCTGGGACAGGTACTGGATTCGAAATATTATGTCAAGGATTCAATTGGGAGTCTCATAAATCTGGAAGATGGTATATGGAGCTCCAGGACAAAGTTTCAGAGTTGTCATCGCTTGGTTTTACTGTAATTTGGTTGCCACCGCCTACTGAATCTGTATCACCTGAGGGTTACATGCCAAAAGATCTTTATAACTTAAACTCAAGGTTAGAAATTCTGCCTACAGCTATTTAGTAATCTTTCTATGCGGGGTTCATTGTCCAGGAAAGATGAAAACATTAATGAGATTGACATTCTGTATTGAATGCATTTAATACATATATGTGATTCAGAAGGCATATATCATCATCTTGCATTTTGGTTGATGGCTATAAAACTGCAATTTGTATTCAGACTAAATCGTGGCTATTACTTTTATGGTTGTCATGACTTTGGGAACCAGATATGGTACAGTTGATGAGTTGAAGACTGTTATTAAAAGTTTCCATCAAGTTGGTATTAAAGTTCTTGGTGACGCCGTTATAAATCATCGTTGTGCACACTCCAAGAACCAAAATGGTGTCTGGAATATTTTTGGAGGCCGTCTTAATTGGGATGATCGTGCAGTTGTTGCTGATGATCCTCATTTCCAGGTTTCTACTATTATTTAACGTTTTAGATTACTGCTGTATATCCGTTGAAAATATATTTCTTTCCCATTGATATCTTGTATTGATATGGAATTTCGGAAGTTTGATGACATTGCAGCAGACCTTACCTAATTGCAAGATTGATTTCACTTGCCATATGTGGATCGATTGACTTTCCCATTGATACTTGTCAAGTATTTTCACTTGGTATGATTTACAAATCTGATGCATGGATTTCAATATAATTCGTTAAGATTGATTAGACAGGACGAACTCAACTAGGGCAAGATGACCACCAAAAATTCTATAAAGCTTTTTGCATTGGGAAACCAATAATTAATAGGCTGTGGAGCCTGACTGCACTTCTTCCAAGAAGTGACAGATCCAGAAATTTAAAAGACGCCGTTATGATTAAGTTAATAGGAAGTTTGCGAGTTCTATACTTCTTCTCTACCTTTGTTATTTTTGGCATCCTTTTCCTAATTTTTGCAACTACAAAAACAAAAAAAAATCTTTTTTCCCCTGTAAACTATCTGAATTTACCCTATTGTTTGAAAATGGAATGTGGCTGCTCACATTGGAGGCAAAGTGGATCCGTCACTGCTTCCAAGCCACCCCGATGATCAATTCACTTAGTAATACCTGTGTCAGCTGCCACCTGGAACACAATGGAAAGCCAAGAATGACTTAGTATCAAATCCAATAATCCATCTTTCTGTATAGTGCCAAGTTGAGCTAGAGTAAGGAAATCAAGGGGAGGATGGAGGAAGGGAATAATTCTAGATGGTTATTACATTCATCGTCATGATTGCTGAATTGTGTTAGTAAGAGTTCCGTCAGTTCTTCCTTACAAATTCAACAGTTGTTCAGATCATGTACTATATGGCTTATTGTGACCATGTTTCCCTCTTGTAGTCTGGATCTGTAATTTGATGTGTATATCTATGTCAAGATTGTTCCATACGATGATTGTGCTTATGCATATAATACGGATCATTCAAAAATGTAAGTCTCCACCTCTTTTCTCTTCTTGGTGGCTGGGTGAACCCTTTGGTCTGACTTGTTTTAAAGGTGAATGTAACTGCTAGAATCGTCTGAGGTGTCATTGGGGGCCTGGGGCCGTACTTTTATATAGAAGATATTGTGTTCACAGTGACATAGGGCAATTGTCTTGAAGAAGGGTGGGTTGTGTTACGCATCCAAAACTAGTGCAAATTAGTTTTCTTTGAGATCACTATTCTCTTTTTGAGTAATGCGCAAAAGGAGGCAAGTGTTGCAGTTTGTTTACACTGCTAATTCATATCTTAAGGGTACCTGTTTATTCTGCTTGAATAGAGTTCTTTATAATCTCGGAGATTGATATTCATTTATTTGTGTCTTTTGACATTTGAATAAGCATGATTAATGGCATCTGATGTGCTCTGCAAAAGTTTGCAACATGACTGGACATACTTGAGTATATGACTTCATGTTGTTCATGGAAGTCTGGATCTTATGAACTTTTTGTTTCATGATTGGCTAACATGACTCAAGCACAGAAAAATTCCTATATGACTAAGGATTGGTTGTGTTATTTAGGGTAGGGGCAATAAGAGTAGTGGAGATAACTTCCATGCTGCACCAAACATTGATCATTCACAAGAGTTCGTAAGAAATGATCTTAAAGAATGGTTGGGCTGGCTGAGGTTAGTTGCTTGGCATTGCTGTTTTGATCCTTCAACTTGTTCTTCATCTGGGATGATTGACACTGGCTTGAGTTAAATTCTGATTTTGTCAGTATTAGTTATTCCACATTAGTGATTCTTTTAGGATATCATTTATACTCTTCATGTGCTGTGTCACAAATATGTAATATTTTCTGTGGTAAAATTGATATTCAGGAAAGAAATAGGCTATGATGGCTGGAGGCTTGATTTCGTTCGTGGATTTTGGGGTGGTTATGTCAAAGATTACATCGATTCTAGTAAACCGTACTTTGCTGTCGGGGAATTCTGGGATTCACTTAGTTATACATATGGAGAGATGGATTACAATCAAGATGCTCATAGACAGAGGATTGTAGACTGGATCAATGCTACTGGTGGATCTGCAGGTGCTTTTGATGTCACCACAAAAGGGATTCTTCACTCTGTATGTATCTATCCTATTCATGTGTCACAACTCACAAGAGTTGGAGATAACTTAGAATTGTTTTCGAATTTATAATTTAGATGATATACTTTAACTATGAAGCACGATATGACTGCATTCACTTTGTATGTTACTATATGTATGAACCCAAATAAACTCACCCAACAATCGACATTTAGAGTTCGCTACAAAGGCTTTGTTCTTTTCTCCTTAAATTTTTTTCGGAAAATTAGTTCAAATAAGTTCAGATAGGGGCTACCCATGTTTGATTCAAAACTAAAATAAGTTTCAAAAGGTTACAGCAGTTCCATTTAGTTATGTTAAGTTGTCTTTAGGGGAAAATATTGAATCCCGAACATAGTTCGAAAATGCGGTTTCGGTCGCGATCGCGGTAACGGTCACGGTGATGCGGGAACGGGGATGATGCGGTTGTCGTACCGCCAAATATCGGCTTAAACCATAATATATCCCTAGAACCCGCCTAAAATGCGGCTTTTTTACACGTTTACAATGCGGGTAATATCGGTTCGGTAGATTTGAAAACCTTTACAACACGGGCGATACGATACGATGCGGCCTTGTTTTGACACCATGATCCTGAATGCCAAATGTCCCTTTTTTCCGTTCTATTTTAAAAAAAAAAAAAATTTATCAGAAACTACTTATATTTCGGAACCTGCCATATACATGCAGCTTTTGTTTAAGTATATATTTCGGAAACTTGAGTTCAAATAAACGCAAGTATTTCTGAAAATTACATACTCTTGCCCCTTTATATTAGCCAACTTGCATATCATGTGTAGCTTTTCCAGTTATGCAAGCATGTTGCAGTCATCTTACTGGACTTGCATAGCTTCTATTCCAGTTTATAAATCTTGTTTTCATTACTGGAAGCTAGTAATTTGTGTCTATTATCTGCTGTCATTTGCCTCAGGTGCTGGAGAGATGTGAATATTGGCGTTTATCAGATCCAAAAGGAAAACCGCCTGGGGTTGTTGGCTGGTGGCCTTCTCGTGCTGTTACCTTTATTGAGAATCATGACACCGGTTCCACTCAGGTTCATGCTTCTTTCCCACACTTCTCTCATATCATGACATTAGTATTTAGTATGTATTTGTCACTGGGAATTAGGAAATGTCTGCGAGGTCGAGACTCAAAATCACTAATGCATTTTCTAGATTCTATTTCTTGATTCCATGTTATCAAATTTTGGCACCTATTTATTTTGTTAAATTACACTCCATGCTTAAAGTTCTTGATTGGAGGGAAAGGATAGGTACTATTCTTGTAATGTTTTTATTTCCTGGATTACTTTATGGTTTATTGTGCACATGCATCCTAAACTATGTTACCTAGACTCTTCATGTTACCTAAGGTACCCATGTCAGATCCTTTACACCCTAACATAGCGACATAGGTGTGGAACAATGGGTACTCGGACACCTTGTTTCGGGCCAAAATCATTGAACTTTGCATAAAAAGATGAGTCGGACACTTAGACATATAACCGTGTGTGAGTGGGGGGTGATCAAAACGGGTATTTGAGTCCAAATAACAGATTCTTGATTTGTTACTGGTCTTGTGTGTGTGAGTGGAGAGGGGGGGATCAATGGGCTGGTCTAGTTTGGTAAAGTCCTAGGTTACTGCATTGTGGCCCATTTGGATGGGGGGTCTTTTCCAAATGTAGAAGGTCCATATCAAACGAAAAAAATACTTGTATTTTTCTTTTTGCTGATCTTTACTTGTATACTTCCGTGTAGGGTCATTGGAGATTTCCTGGTGGCAAAGAAATGCAAGGTTATGCTTACATCCTGACTCACCCTGGAACACCAGCAGTTTTCTATGATCACATCTTTTCAGACTACAAACATGAAATTTCTGCACTCATCTCTGTCAGAAATAGAAAGAAGATAAATTGCAGGAGCATTGTAAGTTTCTCCCTTGAAATTTGATTTATATACAATTTTTTTCCCTGTAAAAAAATAGTTTATTTAATCAGAAAACGGGATATTTTCAGCTTATTAACTATCACTGAGATTTACTGTGCTACTGAAAATTTGAAAGAACCGGGTTCTATATGCCCGGCTGCCTGTGATTAAGTGACCACTGAGCAGTGGATGCAATGATGTAAAAGTGACTGAATACCCTCGTGGATAATTTTCAGGTTAACATAAAGAAAGCAGAGAAGGAAGTATATGCAGCAATCATAGATGATAAAGTAGCCATGAAGATCGGACCTGGCCATTATGAGCCGCCAAGTGAGTCCCAGCAATGGAGCTTGGCTATCGAGGGCAATGATTACAAGGTTTGGGAAGCATTGTGAGTACTCGCTCGTTTTTCTTCAAGTGAGTTGGGAAGCATTTCATGATGGATTTCCTCAATGTAGATCCTGTTAAGTAAAACCATCACAACTGCTCGGGATATATAACATTATAACTGTAAAGGAAAACCCAGAAAGATTGGGTTTTGAGATTGTTGAAATTTGCATTGCAGTGAAGTTGACCTATTCTAGCCCTTTACTGCCTAAGGAAGAACATGATGGTGTCTTCAACGTGTAATTGTGTTGGATGTTTATGTGATCTGTCTATAAATTCTTTCATAAGAGGAAGTTACAAGGAGCGCTAGTTGAATTTGTACCGGCACAAATTTCGTACTATTTTCATTTAAACAAGACACTCATGTTTAAATGGGTTGTATCTTTATCATCTTATGTACACTATCTTCTCATTATTTTTCATTGGCGTATCTGGGTAAGAATTATGTAATATATATATCAGGCATAAGTTCTGGTTACCAGATTCAGTATTCATGACATCTTTTTACTTCTCAACGTTATTAAAAAATTAAAGGTCCTGCATAAATATTGATAAAACGTTGTACTTCCTCCGTTTGTTTTTACATGTTACACTTCACTTTTCACACGTGTCAATGCAAAACTTTGAGGACATATATCTCTAATTTTGTATTTGTAAAAATTATAAAAAGTACATATTAAAAAAATACTTCACTTTGTTTTTTTTATCCTTCTCACTTAGAATCTTGACACTATTCATACTTAGAGAGAATTTTCTCAATTTTTTTCAATTTATAAGAAAATATATAGTCATGTGGGGTCTTGTTTGATTCGTCTCAATTAGTACTTTATTAATATTCAATCGTTATAATTTTTACAAATATATAATGAAAGACATTTAATTTCAAAGTTGTGCATCGGGAAACGCACACAGGAAAGTGAGAAAGATTAAAAAAACGAGAGGGAGTACATATTAAGACGATCTAACAAGATCCTACATGACTATATTTTTATTCACGTATAAATCACAAACGATGGTCAAAGTGAACTTTGTGAATAGTGTAAATGTCAAAGTGTAACATGTAAAAAAAACGGAGGAAGTATATGGATTTCTAGTACTCCCTCCTTCCCATAATATAGTGCTTGCTTCATTTTAGGTGAGTCAAACTTTAAAATCTTTGACCAAATATTCTCACTAATATATACAATAAAACATACTCATGTGAGATCTTGTTAGATTCTCCTCAATATGTAGTTTCATAATATCAACTTTTTCTATTTTTTATTAATAAGGAATTGAAGATATCAAAGGTCAAAAGTCCGTCTTTGTGACAGTGTAAAAAAGAAATAGGTACTATATTATGAGACGGAGGGAATATGAGCTTCTAACAAAATCATGCGAAGACCTTAGGTTAAAAAAGGTTATATCTGATTTTTCATATCCATAATGGAAGAGTTGGAATTTAGAAGTCCAAAGAACTGCAATCTAACCCATTATTAACAACAAAAGTAGCTCTGACATGATGACGCGGATGAGGAAATTAGACATTATGGCCCTGTTCTTTTGGACTTATTTTCAGCAAAAATAAGTAAAAATAAGTTCAGTTCAGCAAAAATAAGTTCAGTTCAGCAAAAATAAAATAAGTTCAGTTCAGTTCACCCAAAATAAGTTCAAAAGAACAGGGCCATCTCTCCCTTCACTCCAGACTCCAGTATTATAGGAAAAGTTTTATTTATAGAATGCATAATATGCTAAACTAGAGAGAGAAAGATGATGGGGACCCACTT
Source organism: Beta corolliflora (assembly GCA_947648045.1). Lineage (NCBI taxonomy): Eukaryota > Viridiplantae > Streptophyta > Magnoliopsida > Caryophyllales > Amaranthaceae > Beta > Beta corolliflora. The sequence goes on along the minus strand of CANSZD010001844.1, from coordinate 95,281 downwards.
CTAATCATCAATGTATATATATAAAGGAGGAAGCTTTTCGGGAGCTTAGTAAGGCTCCCCAAGATTTCGAGCTCATGTAGAAGCGCCACGTAGGATTGCCACGTCATCAATTTATATTTTTATTTTTTTTTACAAAAATAGAGTTTTAGATGATTTAAATACATATAAAGAGATTTGGATAAGCGAAAATTAGAGTTTGAATTTGAATCAACAACCTAAATTATTATATCATGAAAATTGTGTATAACTTTTGCTACATAATTCGGAATATTATAATTTTTGTATCATTGGAGAGCATTCGAAATATGCTTCGAAATAAGATCCATTTACAATATAGTTGTACAACTTATGAAATATAGAGCGCCATGTAGGATTGTCATGTTATCAATTTTTCTTTTTATTTTTTTTCTAAAAATAGAGTTCTACATAGATTTAAATACATATAAGGAGTCCTGGATAAGCAAAAATTAGAGTTTCGTTTTGAATGAACAACCTAAATTATTATATTATTTAAATTGTGTATAACTTTTGCTACCTAATTCAGAATATTATAATTTTTGTACCATTAAATAGTGCTCGAAATATGCTTTGAAATAAGATCCATTTACAATATAGTTCTACAATTTATGAAATAGAGAGCGCCACTTAAGATTGCCATGTCATTAGTTTTTTTAAATATATTTCGAGCTCATAGAGCGCGCCACGTAGGATTGCCACGTCATCAATTTATATTTATATTTTTTACAAAAATAGAGAGAGTTTCGTTTTGAATGAACAACCTAAATTATTATATTATGTAAATTGTGTATAACTTTTGCTACCTAATTCAGAATAGTATAATTTTTGTACCATTAAATAGTGCTCGAAATATGCTTTGAAATAAGATCCATTTACAATATAGTTCTACAATTTATGAAATAGAGAGCGCCACTTAAGATTGCCATGTCATTATTTTTTTAAATATATTTCGAGCTCATAGAGCGCGCCACGTAGGATTGTCACGTCATCAATTTATATTTATATTTTTTACAAAAATAGAATTCTAGATGATTTAAATACATATAAAGAGATTTGGATAAGCGAAAATTAGAGTTTGGATTTGAATCAACAACCTAAATTATTATATTATGAAAATGGTGTATAACTTTTGCTACATAATTCGGAATATTATAATTTTTGTATCATTGGAGAGCATTCGAAATATGCTTCGAAATAAGATCCATTTACAATATAGTTGTACAACTTATGAAATATAGAGCGCTATGTAGGATTGTCATGTCATCAATTTTTATTTTTATTTTTTTCTAAACTAGAGTTCAACATAGATTTAAATACATATAAGGAGTCTTGGATAAGAAGAAATTAGAGTTTCGTTTTGAATGAAAAACCTAAATTATTATATTATGTAAATTGTGTATAACTTTTGCTACCTAATTCAGAATATTATAATTTTTGTACCATTAAATAGTGCTCGAAATATGCTTTGAAATAAGATCCATTTACAATATATAGTTATACAATTTATGAAATAGAGAGCGCCACTTAAGATTGTCATGTCATTTAGTTTTTTTTTTAAATATTTGAAAAAAAATAGAATTCTACATATATTTAAATACATAAAAGAGTTTTGGATAGGGGGAAATTAGAGTTGCGTTTTGAATAAACTGCCTAAATTATTATATTATGTAAATTGAATTTAACTTTTGCTACCAAATTTAAAACATTATAATTTTTTTACCATTGGAGAATGCTTGAAATATGCTTCAAAATAGGATCTATTTACAATATAGTTTTACAACTCATGAAAATATATTAAATTAGATGCATTGTAGGACATTATTTAGTCTTTTTTTTTAGATAAATATAATAATGGCTATAAGTATTAAGTATAGTGTATTTTATGTGATTATAACATTTGATTATAGGTCCAATTTACAGGATTAAACATATTATCTTTCAAAACCTCAACCTTACTCAACCAAACTAAAACAATATAGTATTGCAACAAAATTTATTGACTAAAATCTATAGCGATAAAGTTACATATATATAATTAGAGTTTTGGATTATGTAAAAATTAGAGTTTGATTTAAATAAAACAGCCTTAGAATATTATAAAGAGCTCCACCTAAGCATGCCATGTCATTCTTATCAATTTTTAAGAAAGTATTCTTTCTGTCCCGCATCTATTAAATTATTACCCTCTACTTTCTTAAAGTATCATTCGCGTATTATTCATGTTAAAACTGTATTAGCTATTGTTAGTCATACCTGTTATTGGGATACCATTTAATAATAGACTTAGCTACAATATTCAATTGAATATTAAAAATTATAAAATTTATATATCAAAATAACAAATCTAGAAATTATAGTATAATGACAAATACTTTCTCCGTTTTTTTCTACTTTAACAATTGGTTTGGACATGGTTTTTAAGGAAATAAAAAATGGGTAGTTTAGCATAGAGGTACCTCTTTAGTTAACTAGAATATGGGACAAATAAATCCTTACTAAAGTAAACGCAACTTTATAAGGCAATTCGGGTACTTAATGATGGTTTTATTAACATAAAGTAAAGGTAATATTGTCAACTGTAGTTTCTTTTTTTACCAAAAGTGGAATGGATCCAAAAGATGAAACTATCTAAAGTGATAATTGTTGTAATAGAAAAAGAACGAAGGAAGTATGTAAATACAATGATCTTGAAAAATCTCATTTTACAACAACACAAAATCAACAATAATATTAACAAAAAATATACAATAAAATAAAATAAACAACAACCCGTGCAACGCACGGGCTTCAAACCTAGTGTGAAATTATAGACATACCCATCTGTTTTTAGTCTGTAGATAACAGTTCTCTAAATAGTCTACTTTATTATTATATCGTTACATAATTAGCCAATGAGGAATCTAAAACTCCATCTTAGAATGAATGAAATGGATAAAGAAAAATCTTGTCTTAGAATGAAAGAGAACTAAGTCAATATTAGTCTTCTAGAGGGATGGTATTCCTATAATCCCGCCCCACAAATCTCAAAAAATAAGTTGCAACTCTAAAATTATCAAATATATACTGCCATTCAATATTTAGAATCCAAGGGAAATAAGAGTACTTAAACCTTTGTTTTTCACATCATTTACCTTCTTTGTGAGGTAAAAAAATTCAATAAGGTGATTAGCCTGTGGATCAATTCCACTGATCTTCTTGTCTTTTTGTTGGGAATTGGCAAGGTCTTGGCTTAAACGGTTCATACAACAAGAAAATAAAAAACCATAGCCAAAATACCTTGGCCATAACCAACATTCTTTTACACCACCAATAAACTCCTCACCTCACAAAAATAAAGAGGAAGAATAAAAATCAGAATAAATCTAAAAAATGGGAAGAATAATAAATGAAATCCAAATTATCTGTTGTTTGTGTTTGTTTATGTGTTTGGCAGTAACTTTGAATGCCAACATTGCCGAATCGATGAGTATTGGCAGAAACGAAGATTGGAAGCCTTGAAATATTTTGAGGAAGCTTACCACCCTGAGCCTTACAATGTCACTAATCACTTCAACCATCAAGTTCACTTGTGAGTTTTTATGGTTTTACCATTCTTAATCTTCTTTAGATTTTGATTAAAAGGATTTTCTGTAGATTATTTACCATAGAAGACAAGATAAACACCATCTCATTTGACAATCACAAATTTTTATTAAAGAATGAAGAGGCAATTATTGCATGAAACAAATTTATGCTCCCCATTTTGAAGTTCTTTTAATTTGTTCATAAGATTTTGTGTAAGTTGTACTAGTCGTTGATTTATGTTTATGTTTTATTTGAAGACATGTTAGAAACATGAAAAAATTGAACAGCACAAGGAGGGGACTATTAGGAAAGGGTCACATAGGACCATGTATGGCAACAAACCCTATTGATGCATGTTGGAGATGTCAGCCAAATTGGGCTGAAAATCGAAAGAGGCTAGCTGATTGCGCCATTGGGTTTGGTAAGGGCACCACAGGAGGAAAAGCCGGGCGTATTTATGTGGTGACTGACTCCTCAGACAATGACATGCAGAACCCTAAGCCAGGGACCTTAAGGCATGCAGTGATTCAACCGGAGCCACTTTGGATCATATTCGCGCGCTCCATGAACATTCGGCTGAGCCAAGAATTGATCATGACGGGTGACAAGACTATCGACGCTAGGGGTACCAATGTCCACATAGCTCACGGCGCTGGCATCACCATTCAATTTATTAAGAATGTCATCATCCATGGCCTTCATATCCATCAAATATACCCTGGGAATGGTGGCCTAATAAGGGATTCAGCTAACCACTTTGGTCTTAGGACACGAAGTGATGGTGATGCTATCTCCATCTTTGGAGCTAGTAATGTTTGGATTGATCATGTTTCCATGGCTCGAGGCACCGATGGTCTTGTCGATATCATCCAAGGATCAACTGCTATCACCATCTCCAACTGTCATATGACCGACCACAATGAGGTACCTTAGCTTATTGTTTCCCCTACACTTATTATTGTTAGCTATATATCTAAGTATATATGCATAAAAACTTTAGATTAGTTGCTCAATGCTATATGTGTATGTAGGTTTTTCTCTTTGGTGCATTGAATGACTACACTGACGACCAAAAAATGCAAGTCACAGTAGCATTTAACCACTTTGGGAAAGGGTTAGTTCAAAGGATGCCAAGGGCACGATTTGGGTTCATCCATGTGGTTAACAATGACTATACTCATTGGCAAATGTATGCTATTGGTGGCAGCCAACATCCTACAATCGTCAGCCAAGGCAACCGATTTGTCGCCCCTTTCAATCCTTTTGCTAAAGAGGTATATAATTCTCTCATATCACACAACTATACAAGCATATTTATTACACTCTATCGTCCATTTGTTATTAGTTGTTCCATTTTGACTTTTCTACTGCTCATATGACTAAATTTGAGGAGGAAAATGACTGTCATCGAATTTGTCTGTATGTTACAACATATCATATTTTTGTAAATTTCACTAGTAGATATTAGATAGTTTAAGATGTAAACTAATCGTAAAAAATGCTCGCTGGCAAAAGCGTATTTATAAGTCAAGTCAAAGTCATAGTGAAACAACGTACGAATAATAGACGGATGAAGTATATACACAATAATGCATGTAGGGGTGTAAATGAGACGAGACAACTCGCGAGCTACTCGAGATCGACTCGGTCAAAACTCAGCTCGAGTGAGCTCGACTCGAGCTCGAACTCGGCTCGAGATGTTGGCGAGTCGAGTTGAGCAACTCGATACTCGACTCGAAAACTCGTGAGAAGCTCGAAAACCCAATTATCAATAGCAAAATACCTAATTTCAACATTTTTCTACCTTAGGGTTGTTTTTAACATGAGACACTGGCAAGCTACTCGAAATCTACTCGGTCAAAGCTCGACTCGGTCAAAGCTCGGTCAAAACTCGGTCAAACTCGACTCGAGTGAGCTCGACTCGAAATGCTAAGTCGAGTCGAGCTAGCTCAAACTCGAACTCGACTCGCATCATTTACACCCCTAAATGCATGTAGTAGAGATATATGTTTTCGACTAGAATATACTGCATTGAAGTTCCGATTCGCTAAATATTTCATACACATATGATTATGATTATATGAATGATAATGAAGGTGACGAAGAGGGAAGCACCAGAATCAGAATGGAAGTCATGGACATGGACATCGGAGAAAGATTGGTTTTTGAATGGGGCGTATTTCCGCGACTCAGGACGAGGCAATGCGATCGAAAGTAAGAACAAAGCTCAAATGTTTTCAGCAATGGCGGGGACGAAGGTGGGTGAATTGACTAGATTTTCTGGACCACGTAAATGCACGCCCGGAAAGCCTTGCTAGCTTATTGTACTGTGGAAAAAAATGAAAGAAAACGTAAATAATTAGCAAGTTATTAATTAGTATTTGATCAATGATCATGGAGCTAAATGCTTTTCATTGTATAAATTGTTAGATGCATTTTTCTCCCACAAAAGACCTTGGAAGGGAGAAAAGTATGTTGTATTTTTGTTGATATGAGTTCTTTTTGTAGCATCATTTCTTGTGTTAAATTCTTTTTCCACAATTTTTTCTCGTTAAATGGTTGAAATTTGATCGATTATTCTGGACTAGTTTAGGATCAGTGAAATCCCAAACTTGGATTACGAGTCCATGAGTTAGAGATGCTAATGAGTTGATATGTTCGTAAAAGACTTGCGAATTTTGCGAACAAGCTCAGTCAAAACTAGTTTAATAATTAAGTAAAAGAACATGTCCAAATAATAATTATAAGCTTGTTTAATGAGTGAGCCAAACACCCAAACCCAGTCACCTTTATATTCAACTTGTTATCTTCCATTTACAACTTGTTTGTAACATGTTTATAGCTCGTTCATAAGCTCGTTTACATTATAACTCGTTCAAACTCGATTATAAACTTAGGTTGTTTTTTCTATTTAGTTTTAACTACTAGAAAAACTATGTAGTATATATATCCGTTGATCTATATATATATTATATCTATATATATTATTAAAATGTATGGGCAAGCATTGCACGTCGCCACGGGTCACTCCACCTAATATGCTGATGCGGCGCCGCTTCGTATCCAACATTATATTTGTATGCTAACATGTCATTCCCTTAGAAAATAATCAAAAAAATTGCATAAGAGGTATTGAGCTTGTGAACTCTTACTTTATTTGTAATGTCATAATCTACCACTAAATTATGATTTGTACTTGTGACATATGTAAACCCTAAATTATACATCTTTTTATCTTATTAAATTTCCCGGGGCACCATCCGGACTCAACAACTAGCTACTCCCTCCAAAGCATACTAATTGATATGTTTCCAATATTCGTTTGTCCAACATTAGTCGATACACTTTCTAAATTGGCAAGGTCACACCAATTTTATATTATTTTTCTCTCTTTATGAGAGACCCAAATAATATATAATAAAGAAATACACTCCCATGCACACTTATCATTCCATGAGTTAGAGTTACTAATGAGTCGACATGTTCACAAAAGGCTTCCTTTTTTTTATCATGAAAGAAAAACTAGGTGGTGTCTACACAAAGAACACCACCTAAAGCATCCCGGAGGATGGTTACAACTTACAATTTTGGAGAAAATACAAAAGAAGAAAAAGGAGCACAAAATAACACAAGTGGAAGCTCTGCCGCGGCAAAACACCTTCTCCCCAAGCCTAACCGAAGACACCTTCTTGTAACCCGTCATGGGAGGCAAGACATACACCACAAAAACATAAAAGACTCCTAAATCTTCCATAAGAGCAGGCCCAAATTACGAACAAGAAATTCCGAGGACGAGGAAACTTCACCATGGTAAGGATAGATCCACCGGCGGAAAAGCAGGAGAGTGGACAGAGAGCCCAAACACCAAGAAGGTGTTGTAACCCGCAACCTCATCAGCAAACCCTAAACCCATGTCGAAATTTGAACAAGCTCAGTCAAATTTTGTTTAATAATTAAGTAAATGAACTTGTCCAAACAATAATAATAAGCTCATTCAATAAGTGAACCAAACTTGGACATCTTCGTATTCAAATCGTTGATGTACATTTACATCTCGTTGCTTATAGCTCGTTCATAAGCTTATTGTTTAGAACAAGTTCAAACTCGGTGATAAACATGTTAGGTTATCTTTTCCCCATTTAGTTTTAATCACTAGAAAAACTACGTAATATATTCATTAATTACTCCCTTTAAACCATATTAATATTTGTTTATCACACATTAATTGATATATTTTTTAAATTAGAAATATTCCACCAACTTTACATCATTTTTCTCTCTTCATGAGAGACTCGAATAATAATAAGGAAACACACTCCCACACTCATCAAAACAAATAAATTACGGTATCCTCCCCCCCTCCCCCTTGTCCACTGTTGTTGCTTGGTAACTGGTATAGGGTTTGGGAGAAGATAACGGAAACAAATGATCTATGTAAATGACCATCGGAGGTTTATCAATGTGAAAAATGCTTCATCCGCGTGCCTTGAAACGCAAATGTGACTAGGGGTACGGTGGCAATGATGCGAGTCGAGTTCGAGTTTCAGCTAGCTCGACTCGACTCGTTAGCATTTCGAGTCGAGTTTTGACCTAGTTTTGTCCGAGTTTTGATCGAGTCGAGCTTTGACCGAGTAGATTTCGAGTAGCTTGCAAGTGCCTCACGTTAAAGGCAACAATAAGGTAGAAAAAATATTGAATTTAGGTATTTTGCTATTGATAATCGGGTATTCGAGCTTCTCACGAGTTTTCGAGTCGAGTATCGAATTGCTCAACTCGACTCACCAACATCTCGAGTCGAACTCGAGTTTGATTCGAGCTCACTCGAGTCGAGCTTTGTCTGAGTTTTGACCGAATCGATCTCGAGTAGCTCGCGAGTTGTCTCGTCTCATTGCCACCCCTAAATGTGACAACTATAACTAGTTATTGAATGGATTGACCACGATTGATGGGTGTAAATAGCAAGTTGACTCAATTTATTAATGGACTATATGTGAATTACATGTCTATAATAAGAGGGCCAATAAAGGAATAAGTAGATATGATATATGAGAGAGAGACATAAACACAAGTAAAAATATCTATGCAAAATTAGAGTTACCCTATTGTTTCTCTTTCAAAAATCACTATTGACGTAATCTTTTTAGGGTGTATTCTCTTCACTTGAAAAATTTTAACTTATCTAAACTGGACTTATTAGACTTGAATGACTCTTATTGGAACTTATTTTTGAGTGTTGTACTAGACTTGATCATAACTTATTGAAACTGAAACTTATTTTCTAATAAGATGAAGATAACACACCCTTAATTAATTGAAGCAACTGATATGTATCTTTTACCCAGAATCACCTTGAAGAAGTACTACAACACGTAATCCTTTCTTTTTTTTTTAAGAAAAACATGTAATCCTTTTGAGAGATATTACTGGCTAATTTTTTTTCTTCTGAAAATGTAATCGTTTTGGAAGTTTGGCCCTGGAAAGTTAAAAAAAAAAATGGTTACAATTTAGACAAAATAAATCACATATTGGTCCAAAAAGTATACTTCATATTGTTCTTATGTTTTGTTCTCATGGAAACCTAACCTTATATATTTGTATATATGTTCTTTCCTAAGAAAAGGAATCTAAACAACTAATGGTTCCTTGATTCTCATCCTAATAATGGGAGAAAATGCTGTAATATTTTTTACACCTTTCATTATGTATTCATACAATAAGTTGTCACCCTAGTTTCCTTGGAATCCGGGATAGGAGAGAGAAGGATTAGCAATAGCTAAAATGAGTTTGATATAAAAGGCAGGCTTTCTCCTGATTCCATTGTTAGTTGAATTAACCAACCTACTATATTCCTTACATATTTTTGGTTAATTCAACCCCAAAAAAAAAGAAAAAGATGGAGAAACAATTAGCTTTGTTTCTCCTCTTATGTTCTTTATCTTCTATCGTCTTGTCTTGGGCAGAAAATATCACTCTGGAATCGGAGAGATATTGGGAAATGCGTGAAAAAGAAGCCAAGAAGAGAACCGAGGAAGCGTACCATCCTCAACCTTTTAATGTCACAAACCACCTTAACCTTCGTGCTCGAATGTGAGTTTTTTTCACCAACTACCTTGTCTTTTATTTCATTTCTTCTCTTTGTTATACAATAATTTGTACTTCAAATAATATAGATATCCATGAGATATTTGCGTGTAATGTATAGTATTTCGTGAATATCAGCTAGTTTAGTTGTTGTATATATTCATAATATACATGCATGCACATCAATATATTTTAGAGTCAAGGTGGCTTGAAAATTGAAAGAGTGATCATATAAAAAGTAGTATTGATATTTATTCATATGATTGGACAAAATATATATAATACGCTCTTGTGCCTTTTTCCATATCATTCTAATTTTTATGAAGGAAAAAGAATAGGTTGGACGTCTTAAATATAGGGGTTCGTTCTAATACATTCAAATTCCCATATTGAGGAGCTTTATTTTGCATAATGCAAGTTTTATCCTACACTCGGACGTAATCTACGTCCTCTCACATTCTTAATCTATGTGCTTATGTGCAGAGCCCATAATGAAGACTAATGTGATAGGGTGTAATATTACAAATGTGGGATGAATATCTTGTCAAGTTGTTTTCTTCATTACAATGTATTTGAAAAGTCACAACTTGCACTAATTCAAATCATATGTAGCACACGGGGTAGTCAAAAACTAGTTTAGTTTCGACGTGTTAAAAAAAAAATGAAACAATCATGTATTATATGACTTTTCAAACTACTAAAAAATGGAAATTAATTAATTGTCACCATTTTCTTTATGATGACAATGCAAGAATTGCTGCTTTGAATTGCTAGCTAAAGATATTTGCTTGCGCATGTAGATTACAAAGCAAGTGGCTAGAGAGTGATGTAGGAACAAACGGCACAAGGAGAGTATTAGCAAAGAAATACAGAAAAGGTTGCATGTTCTCTAATCCCATCGATGCATGTTGGAGATGCCAACCTGACTGGGAGAAGAAGAGGCGGCGGCTAGCCAAGTGCGCATTGGGGTTCGGAAAAGGCACAACCGGAGGCAAAGCTGGGCGCAAGTATTTGGTGACAGACCCCTCTGATGATGATATGTTGAACCCGAAACCCGGAACCCTACGCCATGCAGTCATTCAGACTCAACCACTATGGATTGTGTTTGGCAAGCCTATAATGAGAATTAAGCTCAAGCAAGAGCTTATTATGACTAGCCATAAGACCATCGATGGTCGGGGTTCACATGTGATTATTGAAGGTGGAGCTGGGATTACTATACAATTTGTAGAGAACATCATTATTCATGGGATTAAGTTTAGGAACATAGTCCCTAGATCTGGAGGACTAATTAGGGATTCACTTAACCATTTCGGGTTAAGGACTCAAAGTGATGGGGATGCCATCTCTATATTTGGTTCACATCATATTTGGATCGATCATTGCTCGTTCTCAAGATGCTATGATGGGCTCATTGACGTCATCAAAGGCTCGACCGCCATTACCATCTCCAACTGCCATATGACTGATCATGACAAGGTATCATTAGTTACACAATGGTAGTACGATGTTGTAATATTGTACCAAAGGTGATGATATAATCAAGAGAAACTTGTATGTGTGCAGGTATTTTTATTTGGTGCATCTGACCAGCACTCTGAAGATAGGAAAATGCAAATAACAATTGCATACACTCATTTTGGGAAAGGATTGGTACAAAGGATGCCAAGGTGCAGATTAGGATTCTTTCATATAGTTAACAACGATTATACTCACTGGCTCATGTATGCCATTGGTGGTGGTATGAACCCAACCATCATCAGCGAAGGCAACCGATTCATAGCCCCTCCTGACCAAAGAGCTAAAGAGGTAACATTATTATTTCATGCATCTAGACTATTGTTCTTTGCCAATATTCTCATAGACTTAAGGTTCATAGTCTTTCCAAAGCTAGTTAATGGATCTCAAATCTTAGATACCGCTAGAGGTGTCAAACAGCTGCATTACACCGGTTTCGATTTAGGTCAATTTGACTGATATGTTTAGATTATGAGTCATTTGATTGAGGTTTGAATTAAAATCAAGTTGAGTCATATTCAATTGTCAGTTAATTTGAAATAAGCAAATCAATGATTTTAGTAATAATTTTTTTTAATCAAGTCAAATACTACGTGTCCAAAATCAAATCATCTAGTTCAAGTACAATATAAGTCTAACGGTCTAACCATACTATATCATAATGGTCAACTTTCCCTAAGTCTAGGTATTGCAAGATAAAAACCAATCTCTCCAAACTTAAAATCTAATTATATTTCTGAAGCACTATTATGAGAATTAAGAGGGTCCTCATGGAAGTTATGTTAGCTAACAATTGTTTTAATATTTGTAGGTTACACACAGACAAAAACCCAATTCACCATGGGATAGTGGGACATGGATTTCACACGGAGATATGTTGGTGAATGGTGCCACCTTCCAACAGTCACCCTCAGTTCTTCAACTACGCCCATACGCCGGTAAGATGGTATTTCCAATGCCGGGAAAATACGCTGGGCGTGCAACCAAACATTCAGGACCATTGAAATGTATACCTAAACGACGTTGCTGACATCAGTTGTATCAATGTTACTGTAGATTTTTTTTTTTCATTTTTTCTTGTGTCATCATTTCGATAACCACCAATCAGAAAAATGGAAAATTAACAAATCAAGAAAACTATGTACCGTATCTTAATCCACAGCCCGTCACTAAATGATCGTTAAATATCTGTAAGTTTAATCCGCGATGATATGTCATATGGTAATAACACCAAATACAAGTACAAATCTATCCAACGAAAATTAATGTCAAACACCCATATAGTTGCAGAAAAACCCAGCCAAAAAAAAGGTTATTCGATGAATGTTTCTAAGGTTTTGCATGACTTGGTATTTTGGTACAAAACATTTTCAATGGAAAACTATATAAAGTTATTTTCCTTTAATCGATTGCACAAAAGAAAGGATAGAGAGGAAAGGGGGAAAAAATAAGAACAAGGAAAAGATGAAGAATGTGAAAGAGAATGTGGCGTTCTTCGTTGAAAAGAGAATAAATCTTCCTCACAGGAAATATTTTTTACCCTTTTAAATGATGGGAAAACCACTTTTCAAAAATAATTTCTTCCTCCCATCCAAACCCTCTTAAAACTCTCGCTAAAATCATAGACATGACAAAATGCTGGTCCAGTGAGATATAAATAGTGAATCATACATGTAGAAGTATAATTCATTCTGCTGGTTATACTTCAGATTCTGTGATCACAAGCGTGAATTAAACTGAAACAACAGCAACAAAAATACCACTCTTAGATCTTGAAGCTCAAGATGTACATCAAACTTTGATTATAAAAAGAGGCAATGCAAGGATGGTAGCGAATAAAAGAAATTGATATCAAAAAAAGAATTATCATGGTTTTCCTTCCTGCAGTTCTTCTGCTTACTGATATATACGATTACGAAGTTTTATTCGCCATATATAAACTTTTTTTCTCCGACAGCAACCTAAAAGAATCCAGTAAAACCGCCTTGTCTAGACCTTTGAAGACTTGGCTGAAGCAGACCTGTATAATTCATTAAAGAAGATTCAGAAACTGAAAACGAAAAATATAGCAACATAATAATTCAACATGTAAAACTTAAAGACCAAGTCTCATATTATTGCCTCCAATAAGGATATTCTCACATTTTCAGACATTCAGTGAGGTAAAATTCTACATTGCTGGAAAGGATAATTCAGACACTTTCTGACACCCCAATGTGAATATTTTAGGGTTGATGTAGGGGAGGATATATAAACATAACCAATAAAAACAATGTTTGAACCATGTGGTCCATGATAAAAAAAAAACCAGTATCAACACAGTCAAATACAGGCTCAGGGACATAACCAGCGTCCAGCAGGCAAGAGACCAATTTCAGGCTACTCTTCAAACAACGAGATAAAAACTACCAGCATTTGTTCTCAGTAAACATCTTATGTTGCAGTAACAGGAAATACAGATTAAAAAATCGCCAACAGACATCTAACTGATGCCCAAGTTAGTGACCCATTTTTTGAATGTTCGTTTTCAGCAACCACCTTAAACTGTCTTGTGAGACAGGACACAAATGCATAAATTATACAAAGACATGAGACGTGATGGAGCAATTCGGTTAAAATGTTCAAACCTCGTCACACTTCTTGTTGGCCGATCATTTGACCCCAAGTCATCATCTTTAATAGACCTGATCTCTTCTGCGATCTCTTTGAGGCCCTGAAAATGACGAGGTCAATGGAAATAAAAAGTCAGCTATGCTCTTCATAAAAAAAATTATTTGTTCTACTAAGCAGCAATAGCTGAGAAAATGAAACATGAAAAGAACCAGGCATTCATAGTGCACAAAATAAAATATAACCTCGACGGGACAGGCTTAATTAGATGCCAACAAGCAAATCATAAGCCGGAGAATAGAGACATCATAAGAAAGAGATCATCTTCATCAGATACTCCCTCAAGGCTCCGTCCAACTTAATCGCAACACTTTCCATAACCGGCTATCCCACATTAATTACAACACTTCCATTTTAGGCATGGATCCACTATTTTTAATTATTTCCCACTATGCCCCACACCTTTATTGAATGATGAAACAATAATAAAATAATAACCCCTTGCACGTACCCACCCCCAATTAAAGGACCCACACAATTTATCTGTAATATACAAATACCTACTATCTTCAATCAAATCAACTTTAACAATAAACTAAAGAAATCATGTCTCACTTCCTAAACATTGTGCAAGAGGGTGTGTTGCGATTAATATGGAACAGAGGAAGCATAAAAGGCAAAGAAGAAACCTGAAGGCCAAGAGAATCTGTAGATGGGAGCTGAGGACGAGATTTGACAGTAACTTTAAGTTGATCCTGAGAGATGACAATCAAATAACATATCAATAACCATATCAATTTTACCAAATCTTATTGAGACAGTCTCACAGCAAGTTAGTACGTATAACGGATTTCATAACACATCTAATAATCTGAAAGTATATTTTGCATTTCTGGGGTGACTTCTAAAGTTATGAATTGTTTTACATTTCTAAAAAATGACTTTTAACAATTGATCAACCTCCGACTCCGATACTTGGCCAGCTAGGAGTCACACAGGCCATAGAATCACACAAAATCACATCTTACAGTACATTCATGCACTAGACCTACCCAATTTGGCAGTACCCTATTCCCTTGTGCCATAAGTATGAATTGCAAGGCTTAAATAAAGATCCAGCTAGTGGGCTTAGACATTTGATTCCAAATCTAGGATACACGCAAAAGGAACAAAAGCATCTTCAGCAAAAAGCTAAGCGTAGACACTGACAGTAAGAGGCCAGTACATTTATGACACCAATTTATCAAGTTGTTAGGATGTACAAACTCTTGCAAATGATTATAGATACCACAGGACTACACAAACATATAACTCTTACCTGAACGTATTGAGAAAGACCAGCCACCTTCGCAGTATTCCCATTAACGAATTGGCACAGGTAGTCCACACCCTTGAGTGTAAGGATCTATAAGACCATAAAAGTTAGTATTTAGTAGAAATGTGGATAAAAACATGAAGAAAGATATAATTTTGAAGATATCCATGTCCGTGTATGCAATAAAAAGCTTCTCGCAATAGGGTCATCCAGCATATAATATTTAGTAATGTAGATCAGAAGCTAAAAGGAAAATATTAACCACAATTCTGTAATGTTCAAGTCTTCTACATTGCTCACTAGTTTAAGTTTCCAGGGACTTTGTATGAAGAAGGTTCATATCTCCCAATATAAAATTATGAGGGCCTTGGTTTCTATTAAAGCCATTTTGTAAAAGCTGAAAAATCACATAAGAAAAAATTCCCCAAGATCAAAAAGAAAGCACTATACCTGTTTATCTTCAAATGAACACATCTTGTCCTCCTGCCATTAGATGTCAAAATAAAAAAGATTAAGAACATAGTCTAGTTAAGTCAGTATTTAAGAACATATTTTGAAGTTTTGAAGAAATAGAAGCAAAAAAGGGAGTAACCAAAAGTTTATTTATCCTCAGATTGTAAAATGGAAAGAGCCTAAAGCCCTCAAATAAAATATTGCAAAGATATCTCCATTTTACAAAACTAATTTCTGAATTACGTGCAACTATAATCCAAAATTCAGAAGATAACGGTTCTTTCAAACCCCTTCCAGTCGTACATTATACGATTAGGTTCCTATAGATAATGCATCAGCTGAAGCAACCTGTGGTACTGAACAGACCATCTAAGTTGGTTTAAAGGTAGGTTCCATTGAAAAAGGACACAACCATGTGTACAAGATACAAACACATGGAATATGAAAAGTGAAGAATCAGAAGAACATGGTATTTCTTTTCTGCCAAAACACAATGATTTGTTCTTATTGATTGAGAACCCTGTTATCAGAAATCTCATTTCAGACAGAGCACTCTCAGTATATGAAGTCTTAATGCTTCAGGTGAGCGAGCCTGTAAACAATCTACCATCTAATTTATTGGAACATGAGTTGCATGGGAGTGAACATAAACACGTATACAAAGATACAAACATTGGATAACGACAACCCCAATAGAGAGACATCCTATGAGAGGAATCATTTGTCTACATGCTACTAGAGTACTAGACTCTTCCAATAGATGACCAATCAGGTCAGGCTTGGCCGGTAAATGGCTATTTGCAGGTCTGATCATTTTGGTTTCATGTGGGAGACTGCTTGAGTACAACTCCAGTACTCCACCCTCATGGGTCACGGACGCCTTTTTTTTCCCCTCCTTTAAGTACCTGTGAATTGT
Source organism: Beta corolliflora (assembly GCA_947648045.1). NCBI lineage: Eukaryota > Viridiplantae > Streptophyta > Magnoliopsida > Caryophyllales > Amaranthaceae > Beta > Beta corolliflora. Next base: position 78,806 of record CANSZD010001844.1, on the reverse strand, counting down.
GATACTAACATTTCTTTAATCCGAATTGTAGAAAAATCAACTCTTAGCCTAGAATAATGGAAAGGTAACATATTCTTACTCCCATATCTCAGAAAATCTTGTCTACTAATTGTGTGTCAATATAGAGTATACTATCTGCTTCTACCAATACTACCAAAACTACAAAAGTACCTTGACTTGAAGCTAAGCCCATAATTAGTTGGATCTGGATAGCAATCTCTGGTATCATCTAGATTTGGGCAATTTCAATTTTACAAGCCTCTCCAATTCATAAGCCTTATTCCAACATTTAAGATGAAATTTGACAAACTTCAACTGTTAATTGGTGAAAAAAAATAGTGATTCCCGCAAGAATAAACGACTGCTAAAAAGAATATGGAATAAAATAATTTCATAATATGATAAAGTTGAAGCCGAAAAAAAAAGTAAACAAACATTAGTACAATGAAACGGAGAGAAGATTCAAAATCGACAGATGGTAAGGGATACTAGCCAGAACAATTCATGCCAACTTTACGTGCTAGACCGTGTTCAAATAAAGCAGAATAGCATTATAAGGATATAGAATAGCTTTGACAATGAGCTCACCAAACTAAAAACCGTGTTCCTCAATGCGTATAACTCGTTGGTCACTTTGTCGATATCGCCGCGAGTATCACAAACCTGATTTAGAGGCATCAAAGGTTAATATGACACATTTTCACCAGACCAACATCAAACAATGACATAGTAATAATATCACAAATCAGTACAACCTAGATCCTGGATTACACTGGTGAAGCAATAGTTTGAAACAGGCATGGCAAGGAACTGTGTCAGGCGGTACCCCGTGCCACACCTTCATGCCAGAGGGTTCACCGGGCACAAGACACCAGCCTCGTGCAGTTTCAACAAGTGCGAGTGCACACCCAAGCACAGCACAGCTCACATGAAGTTTTCATGTTATGGGCTGTTTTACGCTACCCTAGCCAAAAATCTGGAACAACATACATAATACTGTGCCATGCAGTGTCTGAGCCTTGTCCCTTGGCTGGACCAAACTATTGACGGGTCGGCCTAGGCCAAAATTAATGATGGTAAGATCAGTTTGAGGACTATACACAGACTAGTAATCTCTTAAAGATGATTAAGTGCCTACGGATTACAATAAATTTACTTAGATACCCCATCACTTTGACTTTCATGCTCCCCAAGACACAACTTTGACTATTACTATCTCTGGCAATCAATTACTACAGGTTATAAGTGGATATGTGAAAATATACATTGTAACCAACTTCTTACATAATAGCACTTGTTTTCATATATTACTAAAAAATGGTTAAACTTAATATGTATAGTGCACAAAGACATAATGTTGCAATTATTAAAAGATTGAGGGATAATATTAGTGGAAAGTAATTTATTGATGGGATAAACTTGTATGCAAGAACATCACCATCACTGGAAAAAGGAGGCTGACCAGTGGACTCAGCAAGATACTGGTTCACATGGTTCAGCCCTTTTAACAGAATTTAAGTCGAGTTTTGACCAGCTACAACCTCAGAGAGCACAAGTAGAAATGTACCACTACAGATTCTGTAAAAAGTTCTATTCTATCACTATTTCCCAAAAAAAAGTAAGAGGCAGCTCAGAGCATTTTGCAAATCAGAAGCCACCGCTTTTATTTAAAGAACACAATGTGACATGTCCTAAAACAGAAGATATACACTGGATTCAAGAGGCCAAAGAAGTAAACTGCCAAAGAGAAGAAAAGAACAATCAAGACATACAACTGACAAAGTGAATTGGTACAAACCTTCAATACTCAAAACTTACTTTCACAGAGAGCAACTGGACAAGTGTGCAACTATCTACCAAGAAGACAAATAAAATTGAAAAACTGATGTGAAAACTAAAACAAGGAGATGCTGACTTGCTGAGTGGCAAATCTTCTAAGCGCACCTCATTATGAATTAATTTTGACAACTCCCTCTGCTCGTCAATTTTCCCATCCAGGTTCTCAATCCTCTGAGTCAAGTGTACCTTAACTTTCTGCAGGAAGAAAATGAAACAAGCAAAAAGTTGAACAAGCTGAAATGAGAAATACAACACAGAGAAATGGCAGCAAATGAAAAGCAGCAGACATAACGGTTGATGAATATTACATGACGCACAAGATCAAAGATTCAATTGATTAGAATAAACTCATCTGTACATGTGCATCAGTAAAGCATGAAATATTTTGCAACTTACAGAAAGCCTGTCTTTAATATTGTCCAAGTTTGTCGTCAAATTGGCCACTGCCGTTGCCATATTACGCTTGGTGACATACATAAGATCGGAGAAAGAAAATCCCTGAGGTACATCATGCAAGAACATGAAACTAAGCAAATGATCCTTTTCCTTACGAGAAGGTATATAAAAAGATAGATTAACTGGATATTAGATAAACTCGATTATATACAATTTACCTTCCACCACATATACCCATAGCCCAGAGCACCTAATGTGGCCGCCGGAAGAATAAGAGATGACATATCTGAAAGTCACAAAATTAACAAAATGAATTCTAGAGGCAAAAAACATAACCAAAGTACCAAATCAGATCAGAAAACACTAGGAAAGCCAGTTGTTAATTTTTTAAAACAGACATACCAGTCCCACCAGATCCACCATTCACCACTGTAATTTGTCTCGATGAGGCTAGTTGCCGCACCTCTTGTGCCAACCAGCGTACCTATATCGCTTTCCGTGAGCTTCTTAAACAATGATAAATCATTTGAAACATAATGCTATAGGAGAGATACACAGCAAAGTGTTGTCTTCGGGCCATTTTTGTTTCAACATTAGTAACTAAGGGAACTAACAGTTCTGCAGAAGAAAAAACTTCATAGCCTATTCATATGCAAACACTCCTTCCCCCATTGAGATAATACAATTGTATATCAATGGGTTTCTTTTAGCAAGTAATTTGTAATTTCATGGAAGTTTTTACAAACCAAACAAAATCACCATTGGGACCAAGTAACATACAAGTAAGTTCAACACTTAACACCAGTTTCTGGTTATGACCTATGAAAATTGGCTGGGTTAGAGCCTAATTTCAGCCTAAAAGTGGCACTACATCTAGTTTACTATTCCCTCCTTCACATGAACTAAAAAGAAACATAATTCTTAAGTTTATAAAATGTGATATGAAATGAGGAACATGAGGCACTTTTTGTTCCCTTTACAAGATGATGCTTCTTACTTAACCTGCCAGGGGACAATAGAATGCTTCCAACAATAGCAGAGTAGCTACTCAATATCCTTCTTTCTCAATCCCAAGCTCCACATGAATTGTAGTTGTTACCATTTATCAGGGGTCTTCACCCGTCCCTACAGAAGAGCAAAGGGAAATAGGAAAAAGGGAATTCAAAAAGAGAAAAAAAATTATAATCCTCCCACTAAGCCCATATTACATTGGTCTATTTCACCATCATCCTTTCCAATTTTCCCAGGTTCTCTCATCATCAAGCCTAACAATTCGTAGAAGAAACTCTCATTCTATTATAGCATAGGAATGCTGAATTCCAGTCCCTCAAATTTCAATTTTAGGTGTTTAGATTCTAATATCAGTTAATAATGAGCAAGCCTCTATGCAACCAAATAGGCACTTCTTACTACTGATACGATTGTACTTTACTTGTACCTTCACATGGCCAACAGAAAAGCATATCTACTCTATATTAAAGTCCCTAAAATTTTCATCATTGGACCGTCAAGCAGAAAAATCTCTAGCAAATAATGGCGAGAATACAGTAAAATATACCTCCAACTCGATGGAATATCTTCTTTGTTCTCTCTATCATTTCTTCTTGCACCAATTTTAGTATCGGATCTCACCTTCTCCACACAAAGGAGCAAACAGGGAAAAGGAAGGAAACTAGGTTAACAGTTCCTAACACAAGTCAAGTGCCCCTAAATTGTTTCCACAAGTGCACCAATTAGGTGTCAGCATGTCGCTAATTCACCCAAGAGCATCTAATACATTGCTAACCAGTTCTCTAAGCATCAAAGTTACAACTTCATCCAACAAAACAGGGAAACGCAACCGAAACAACACTCCTTATGTGGACAATTCCCACTACACACAGATACTTCCTCCACCAAGAAACCTATGTCCAAAGTCATATCCAGACAAGCTAACAATTGGAAATCTTCGTAATTAACCTTTGCGCCAGATTTTAAAACTCAACCATTAAACTATAAAGTCTCTCAGTTTAATTAACTGAAACCTTTGACCGGGACTTCTGGTCCATCTCGGCAAGAATCCAAAAACAATAGCATGTAAAATCATAAGTTTCAATCCACAACACATCTCCAATCCCCAACCAAAAACAATCAAATTTCTAATCTTCTGAGCTTCAAATTTACCATAATTGGTAGCTATAAAGTGCTAGTAGTTGAATAAACGAACCTGTGCAGCAATTGGATCAGAATCAACATTAGCAGAATCACCAGACTTCTCCAAACCCTTCACCAAAGCCTTAATTTCACCAAAAAAAAGTCGAATTTCAGTTATTCTTACCTCGTTAACAAAACCGAAAATTAACAAAACAAAATTACATCAACAAAAAGAATGGAGTACCTGAAGTTCGCCGATTATGTCGGATAATTTTCCGTTTTTGACAAGGATTGTTCCTGTATAACCTGCAAAAAGAAGTACGATCAAGAAAAAATTAATGGAGGAGAGAGAAAGTTAAGAGAGAGATGAAGGTGTACCAGCTCCGACTATGAAGATGAGTCTAGATAAGCCAATTCCAGTTTGCATCGCCATGGAAATCGATCGTGAAGAAACCCTAAGTCGACGACGACGTCGTTGGGAGGAGAGAGAAAATTCAAAGAGGGGTGGAAGGGGGTTGGGTGGAACCGTGGAAGGGTGGGAGCTAAATTACTGTTGTATTGTTGCTACTCCACGACGTCGTTTAGTAACTTCTTTTTTTGTCCCTTGTTTTGGGCTCTTGTTTTCACGAGTTTCACCTAGAGATGGCAATGGATAGGATCTGGACAGGGTCCTGATCAGGATCCAGATCCGTTTTTTAAGCAAGGATCCAGATCCTACCCGAATCCGCTGGGTAATAAAATTGAGGATCCAGATCCAATGGATCCTATGGATCTGGTCCTAAACGGATCCGGTCATAAACGGATCCTAACCTATTTTCTTCAAACGACCCTAATTTTCACAATAATTAGAGATTTTAAAGAATAAAACAACGCCATTTAACATCTTCATTTGTCGATGTTGAAGTAAGCAAGCATTCAACTTTAATATAACAAATCCAAGCATAAATAACATTAAGAGTTTAACATTAATTTTTATTCTTTTAATTATATATCTTAAAATAACTTTCAAAAACGGGTAATGGATCCGGATCAGGGTAATAATTTAGGACCCGATCCAGACCCGTTTTCAAAAACTATGATCCATATTCTACCCGGATCCGTAAGGTCCAAAATTTGAGGATTCAGATCCGCTAAAAACGGATCTGGATCCACGGATGTGGGTAGGGTTCATTACCCACTGACATCCCTAGTTTCACCCTAGGTTCAACGAGTAGAGGTTATTTTTTTTTATCTTCTTTAAAATACAATAATAATATAAAAAAATTAGTTGTAGAGGTTGTTCTTTTCTTTTTGATTAAAGTTTAGAAGACCTTAAATCTATGTTAATCCAACAACCACCAAATTTATAGGAGAAAGTGAGAAACATTAACTTGTAGAGGTTGTTCTTTTCTTTTTGATGATATTTTAGAAGACTTTGAATTTATTTAATCAAACAACCACGAAATTTATGAGAGAAAATGAGAAACATGTATTAAATTTCAAAACCTCTTGTGTTTGACTTTCCTAATTTGTCACCTCTAGTCACCTTTAATCCATCTACTCAACCTTTTCTCTTTTTTGATTTCACACGACAATTTATGATTATAAATTCGGGCTGATAAAGGAAGTCAAATTATATTATCATATTTAATAGATTCGTTATTTAGAGTCATAAGAAAAAGTTTGCATGTAAATCCAAATATTTCAAAGTAATTTAATCAATTTAATACTTAAGTAAGATGAGTATTTGAACCAAAAAACAATCTCAATTATTAGTTATGTATGTATAGTTAATAATCTAAATTGCAATATATACTCCTTTTGTCTCCTATTAGTTTACCCACTTTCTTTTTTAGGTTGTCTCTTATTAGCTTGCTCACTTCTTCTTTTTTGTATTTTTGGAATGGACCCACTAATTTTATATTATCAGTTTACATAAAGCATCACTTTCCTATTTGTGACTATCTTTTCTCTCTCTTGGCCCACAATAATTTAATAATATTTGTTTAACTTTAGAACCCACATATTATTATTTCTCTTAAAACTCTTTGCCCAAATAAGTGGTAAACTAATAAAAGACGGAGGGAGTATGCACTAAAGCCTTGTCTAATTCAAGTGAAGATAATAATGTGTTGTAATCTATAAATTTCATTTTCAACTAAAAAAATATAGATCGAATATGTAGAACCACTTTAATTAGTATAAATGAATTCTTTTTTTTCTTGAGGGGATAATATAAATGAATTCTAATCAATAAAATATAGTAAAATTCAATTAGTAAAATCAAAATCCATCAGTGAAATGAGTTAATTTATTTACGGCAGAAGTTCAAGTGAACATGACCTAAACAATCTAAGCTTCATTTTTTCTTTAAAAAGTAATATGTTGCTATGTTAAGGTTTTATCAACGTTATCGTATGGTTAAATGAACCTAAAATAATCGCTCGACATACATCTTTCCTTGAATGATTCACCCATAGGGTATGTACTCCCCTCAACAACAACAACACCAAAAAAAAAACAAGAATAGGGTTAGTGTGAGAATTGGGGGTGATTATGCAATTAATATTATATACTATAATGTATTATACATCATACATGTAAAACTATTTATTTTCTCATTACTCATTTTTAGAGTCAACTGTCAACATGAGCTATTAGCCAAAACAGAAAAAGTCTTCGATGTATGATATACATATACTCGATTGTATGATATATATTTTATGTGTTGACTTATAGTAAGGTTAGTATTTTCTATTTTATATGTTTTACATAATGTTCTCTGTTTCATTCCAACCCCTCCCAAGTTTGGAAAAGACGAATGAAACAGATTCCCTTAATGTATCGCCTCTTTATATCCCTCATAATATCAGTTTATTATTTATATAAAGAAAACAATTTTTTCACTCTATCTTCTCTCTATATCCTCTTGTCCAAACAAGTTACTAATTTCCTACTTTTTTTATATATAGTTTGTGAGTAAAGATATCTACCAAGGGATTAATTTCTCTCTCAAGGAGAATGGTCATCTAATATGATATGTATATGTCTCACTAGGGAGCATACAAATTTGATAATCAATGCATTACCAGTTTATGTCATCCTTTTTATTTCGATTTCTTAGCAGCTTCCAAATTGACTTATGTATATGATGTGTCCGAGTTATGCGTGCATCTTAAACACATTTTCTATCTTTTTGATTAGTAGTTAGGTTTAAGTGTGAAAGAGTGAAGTTTTTTTTTTTGGTAAGTAAGTAAGAGTATATTACTGCGCAAAAAATACAGCCTAAATCCTTTATAATGATAAAGGACAGAACAACTATACATGCCTAAAAAGGCCTAATTACAACAAAGACAAGCTATCTTTCCATGTACAATCATTGGTACTCCACTTTGCAGAAGTACACCAATTGACTCTATACAGTATATTATGTTTAATATCTGGGACTATACACTTAACTCTAGGAACTTTGAGTAGCCATAGTGCTTCATTTCTTGCTCTCCGGCCAGATTTTGTAAACAGCTGCTACTATTACAGCATAGCAAACTTGTTTCCTCATTTTGGACCTTGAACTTCTTCTTACCCAAGCCATCCATTGCTTGAGATTTCTGTTGCTGCTTCTTATACTAAGCCATTCTGTAAGCTGAGTAATGATCTTTTTGCTAAAAGCACAGTCAAAGAACAAATTGTCATGTGTTTCTGCTGCTGAACCACATAAACAGCAGAGATTGTCCTGACTTATGCCATAAAGGAAAAGTTTATCCTTTGTCTTCAATCTGGATTGCATTCCCAACCAGGCTATGAAAGAGTGAAGTTGTTTTGGTCTTTCAAGGTTTAGGAGTAATATGTTGATTTTTATCTCCTAATTCCTACTTTTGTAAGTTTTAGATAGTAAAGGTCGTTGTTATATGGTCCCGTTTTATCCGAGATATTTGAAACTGCAATTCTAAAGTGTTCGAGAATTTTGGATTGTGGCGAGCTAGGCAGCACAGGCTCATCGCACCTCGCAATTTGGGTCCCGGATCGCGAGCCCTTGTGTTGTTCCAACCCAGGTCTGCAGCGTGAGGTTGAAAAAAAGCAGAAGCACGTCGCCCCTCGCGACCATTAACCGACTTTGGCGGTTTCTTCAACAACTTGGTTTTCTTCTGTGAATTAAGTATAAATAGAATTAGGCGCCTCTTTTTACGAGCACGAGAGATAAAACATAGCAAAGGGCTAACAAACTTCATCTTTTCATTTCTCTTTCATATTTTAGTTTGTAATTTAGTTAGATTATGGAAATTGTAGCTTAAATCACTCTTGGGAACGATTAATTGAAGCTTCAACTACTTATTGTAAGATTCTCTATACCCTACTATCTCTCTTGGTTATTGCTTGGTTTCTTGTATTGCATTATATGATGATTGCAAAACTTGCTAGGAGTACTACTAGTTTAATTTTGTGATTTATCTATTGCTAGATTTAAGAATAGAATCGGATTATTTTGTTCTTTTATCACTTGGTAGTAAACTAAGATCTAACCTTGCACGTCGATCATGAATTGTTAGAACTTAGAGCAATCAAACAAATTGATTGAATGTTTATCGCTTGTATGACATTAGCAAGCCTATTGGTTCTCTATTATTATTGCTGCTTTTGGATTGAACTTAGATGCAAATCAGACTAAGTTATTTAATAATAAGGGTTTTGTAGTCACGCTGATTGTGCTATTTAACTATAAGTAAGGAGAATAGGAGATTTTATCTCAACAATAGGTAACCTTGAGCTAAAGTAGAGTTGTGGTTTCAATGATCAATAATTTAGTTGAAAGCGGAAATTAATCGGACTTAAGACTTGTTTACATTGAATTTCTATAACTTTCATTTAGTTGTTTGCATTTGGTCAGTAGCAATTTGTATTGAAAATCCCCCCGATTTGGTTACTTGACACTTATAGTCATATAGGTGTCGTTTATATTGAATACAAACTTGTTTCTGTTTCCCTGTGGATACGAACCTTACTTCCCTTCTGCATTAAATTGTAAAAGAGAGGAGAGAAATTTATTTTTGGATAGGTGCATACGACAAAACCGCCTGCCCAGTAAATAATTCAAAGTTTTTAACCATGTCAGTTGCAAATATGCTCTCATAATTTTATTTTATCTTAATTTGAGAGGCTTAGATTTTGTTTTCTTTAAAAAAAATCATGTGGAAAAATAATGCCGTTAAATAAATATATTAAATTATGCCCTATCGTGATGGTTTTTAATTATGCTCTAAATTTATTTGATTACCTTAAAAATAAAAATAGAAAATAGAAAATATATGAAAAGACATAATTACAGATGTACAATCCCATATTCAAAGATCAAACACTGTCAATAGTTTATTTACTTTAAACATACGCATGGAGTTTTACCATAGATTAAATATGAGAAGGTTAAATAATGCTAGATTTTCTTCCCCAAAAATAAAGATGCTACATTAGCAGCTTCCATAAAATTTGTATAAAATGTCCAATTGTTGATACCAATTGGGATCCGTGGCGCAATGGTAGCGCGTCTGACTCCAGATCAGAAGGTTGCGTGTTCGATTCACGTCGGGTTCAAAATCCCAATCCCCGAATATGGATTTCCACATTTTTGGTGATTTGTTGTTTTAATTATATTAAATTAAGATATTATCCAGGAGTTAGTACATCAACAAAGTCGTTGTAGTATAGTGGTAAGTATTCCCGCCTGTCACGCGGGTGACCCGGGTTCGATCCCCGGCAACGGCGAGCTGATTTTTTTTGTGATTTACGTTTTCGTTTTCTTTTTTATCTTTCAAATAATATCCGAATATCACTATTTTAGACTTTCAGTGACTAATGAACAGACATACCGTTTATGTTTTCTCATAGACTCTAAAGCAATTAAATGTTTAATTTTTTGTTGGTGTGATGATGTCGGCAATGTGCAATGGACTGATTTTGGGTTTTTCCTAACTACTTCTGTTTAGGAGAAACAGTGGTAAATATTTTATCAAGTTACATTAAGGTCCTGAAAACATATAAACGCAAACAAGTTCAAAATTAGTACTAATTTATAACCCCACTGAGCCATAAAATGAGTAAGGGTAGTACCCGTTATCCTAATAGGCTAACATGACTACGTTTAAAAGAATCAACAAATTGGTTAATCTCATAATGTCCTTGTGGAGACGAAAAATAGGGGAAACTCATACATGGGATTGTGTAATAGCATTCACCATATTGAATGCGTCATATTTTAAGTTTCAACCATACCTTATTGAAACCCATCTTCTCATCACATCAAACAATACTTCCTAGCACTAGCAATTAGCTTTTCGCTATCACCCCGAATCACCATTTACTGATAATGTTGATCATAGTGATTATGAGTAATATGAACTCTACTCTAAATTGTGTAAAATTGTAATACCCCCGCCAACCCGAACCCTTTTTCATTTAATAAAACTCGAGATGGGGGAAAATCCACGAGGGTTCGACTCAATGGGCGTGCTACCGCCACACTTATCTCCTTGGAAATAAATGCAAGGCTAGATTAAAGCATACTAAATTAAAATAAATTAATCCTTACAACCAAGTAAATTATTCATTAAATATTACTAATTACTAAATATTTCAGAGTTCCAGCGGAAGCTAAATCATAAGCAAAGTGGATGACAACTCTAATGATCTCCCTTTTGTTCCCCCGTCGATCACCCACCTGCACAAATACATTGAAAAGAAACAAGAGAGACAAACTCCCAAAAATTAGAAAAACTGAGTAATTTCAACTCCATCCCGTAAAATACTTAAGTTGAAAATACTTTGTAAAATAGTAGGTTAATATGGTTGAAAAGCATAGCACACATACACGTATATATACAATGAATAATCGCGTAAGTTCAATTAATCCAGTTATTTAAGGAGAGGAAAGAGAACGCCAGTAAGCCGGGGTCAATCCCCTGTAACCACTTACTTCAACATTGTAGGCTGGGGTCAATCCCCTGTAACCACCTACGGATAACATAATGGCCATAATAACATAGTCCCTAGTGTGCACATCCCTTCTACTTGGATCACAACAAGATAGAAGGAAGACAAGTAATGAAAATCGGCATAGTAACCGAGAGAACCTTGTAGGTGGCCGCCGAACCTCCCATACAGGGCAACCTATTCATCATTTCCCTCCGATATTTCACTTTAAGTGATTAATAGCTTTTAATTCAAGTCATCACATAACACATGTATACATATGCGTCATTTCATTTAATCAAGAGTGAATACTTTCATTCCAAATCCAGAATTCAATTCATACATAGCTTAATCCGAGAGCCCATTCGTATTCATTATCATAACCGTCACTTGGTTACATTGATTAACTCATAAACATCCAATTATCACATGTTCTTGATAATTTCCAACTTTCACTCATAACTTCAATATTAATATTAACGATAACAATAATAATAATGATAATAATAATAGAATTAATAATAATTTTAATAACGATATAGTAATAATAATAAGAATAATGATGGTAACAATAATAACATTATTTAAACAATAGTGATAATAATAATAATAACATAAAGTCACTATTAGTGCCGTTAATGACGTTAAAGTTGTCATATCGTCCGTTATACAAGTTACTTCATTTGTCATACTCATTCCTCGTGCATAATCCATAATTATAATAATTATAAACCATAATCATATTCCATATTCTAATTCACATAGTCACATAATTAATTCGTTTTATCCTAACGGGAACAACGTTTAGATGGACATCGGAGATTATCTCGTGATGCGTGCCCAAAAGTTAGATTCACGAACGGATTAATACTCTTGATATTCCTCGTCTACGCAATCGGAGTCTACAATAGATATTAACGAGATCTAAGTTAGTTACCTAAATAACCCCTTTTTATATATGAAATAAACAATTTAAATAAGTCAAATAACTTAAAGAAATTCTTAATGATTTTAAGAGAGTTTATAAATCAAAGTTTATGATTTTCAAATTATTTATGAAATCATTTTAAGTACTCAAAGATTACTTCAACTTAATTTTTATTAACCTAAACAATTATTTTAAGGGAAATTTCCTCAGGTACCCATGAGGTTTGACGTAATTCCCAAATTACCCCTTACATTTGGGGAATTCCTCATATACCCATGAGGTTTGTGTTTGGATCTAAAATACCCTTACTCTTGACGGAACCTTAACGCCGTTAACTTTTTCTCTCTATCTTCAGTTTTATCTTTTTCCTCCCACCATCCTTCATTGATCAACCTCTAAGGTTTTTCTCTCCTCCCACCATCCTCCAAGCTTTCCCGAATTTTCTCTCTCTCCTCCCACCATCCTACCTCTCTGTTTTTCGGTATCCAAAACATCCCCATTCACCACCTGCACCGCCACCTGACTGCCGCCCCACCGGCGAACACCACCTGCACGGCCACAGTGCCGCCAAGTCGCAGCACCAGCCACCCCACCTCCCCCCCTTTCTCTTTCGCTGCTCATCCCGTCATCTCCCACCATTCTCGCCCCACTCTCTCTCCTCTTCGCAGACCACCAGCACCACCAAGCTCTTCTCGCCGCTGTGAAATTTCTGATCATGAAATTTTGTAGCTCAACTTTTTTAATATGTGTTTAATTAAAGATCCTTCATAGAAGTTTCGTTCATTCTCCTGCATTGTTGTTGATTCTTGGTTTAGTTTTCTCAAAGTTACTTTATGATATGAAATTTACAGTGGCCTTTATTTTCCAAGTTAATCATGTCAAAATATTTCACAACATCTCACTAATCGTTGTTGTTATGACCATGTTTTAATAAAATCAGTCTGTAATTATTGTCTTTCTAGGTACTGTTTTGTAGAGTATGCAAGAAGAAGTTTATTTGGAAGAGAAAATGGGGATGAGCAGAAGGAGAATGAAAGAGAGAAAATGGATATTGTTTTGTAGAGTATGCAAGAAGAAGTGCGTTTTTTTTGTTTGGGTTTGGGTTTTTTTCTTTTTTCATATTTTGTTGTTCATTTTATTTTATAATATTCTGGCGTGAAAATTTCTGGAGCAGTAGATGAATTTTTTTTTTGTCTTTGAAGTTTTGAAGGTTAAGAAATAAGCTTGTTGCAACACTTAAAACACTATAGTTTGATTACAGTTTGATGGTGAAGAAGATGAGTGGTGAAGAAGATGGGAGGAGAGATGAAGAAGATGAAGATGGAGAGGGGAGAGGAAAAAAAAGAAACGGCATTAACCTGCCGTCATTAGTAAGGGTATTTTAGACCCAAACACAAACCTCAGGGGTATATGAGGAATTCCCAAAATGTGAGGGGTAATTTGAGAATTACGCCAAACCTCAGGGGTACCTGAGGAAATTTCCCTTATTTTAAATATAGAAAACTAACTTTATTATATTTCTTACTTTGCTTTAGAAAATTAAGAAATACTTTCAACTTATAAAAGACTAAGTTAACTAATCCAAAATACACCAACTTAATAAAGCAAGTCAATTTAGGAAAGTCATTTGTTTTGTTTTAAAAAAAATAAATAAACTTAATGAAAAGGGAAAGGGGAGGTTTATTGATTCAAAGAATCAGTTGACAAAACCGAAAGAAAAAAAATGAAGAAGGAAGGAAGGAGCAGGGGAGGCGAATCAGGGGGGAAGAAGAGCAAGGGAGGGAGGCTGGTGGTTTTGATGGTGGACGGCGACGACTCAGGCAGCGTCGATGGGTCAGGTGGGGGGCGGCTGGCGCGGCTGCAGGGGGACGCAGTAGAGGGTGATGCGAAGCAGGGAGGGTGTTTGGTTGCGCCTGCTGGGCGGTTTTGATGGTGGCGCATGGGAAGACTCAGACGGAGTCGGTGGTTTCAGGTGGTTTGTCGTGGTGGTTTCCGGCTGTTCAAAGGAACAGAGGGAGGTGTTAATGGTGGGCAATTTTATTTTTAATTTCCAAAACAAAAATCAGAAATTAAGAGAGAAGGGAAGAAGATTGAAGCAAACCTTTGAAGTTTAACTTGTTTGCTTGAGCAATTGGGTGAATGTGTTTGGGTTGCTATTTATTGAACAAATTTTCTGAATTTGTGGAGCTTAGTCAACCTCCATTAATGGAGGAAGTATGGTGTTGAGATTTACTTTTGACTATGGGGTGATTTTACTCCCAAAATCCGGGGATTTGTGGATTGAGTTTCAAACTCTACTGACAAGAGCTGTTGATTTTGTTGAAAAAAGTCTTTCCTTTGGCTTGTTCATTTCATACGTGAGAGAGGAAGATGGTGATGAAGAATGAAGATCACATTTTTTTTTTTTTTGGCTTTTCCTTTTTCTTTTTGGCTAACAAGAATGCCACATGGGCTATGGACTTGGCATTGGGCTTTATATGGGTCTGATAATGTGGATGGACAATTGTTTGGATAAGAAAGCCACAACTAAGTAAAGATTTCAATTACCAAATTAAAATATTTAGAAATAATAAAAATGAATAATTAGTTTATTTAAATAAAATACATTTCAATTAAATCATTTAAATAAACTCGTTAAATAATTCAAAACTAAATGAAATCATTATTTTAATAAACATAATTATCAAATAAAACTGAATTATCAGAAAAATAAATTTAAGTGGAAATAATATTAAACCTTAATAAATAATAAAATAAGCTCTGAAAATTCGGGGTATTACATCTACTCCTCCTTAAAAACAAAGTTTGTCCTCGAACTTTAAAGTTAGATATTTAATATTAACGAATTAGTAGTTTTGCGCTTTGTTAGTATTACATTCGGTCCCCCTTAAGGAGTTTCGTCCCCGAAACTCGATAATCGTACCTGGGAAAAGAGTTCAGGATAACGCTTTTTCATGTCATCTTCTGTTTCCCAAGTTACTTCCTCGGTTTGATGATTATACCATAAAACTTTGACTAACTTTACTGCCTTGTTTCGGGTGTTTCTCGTTTTGGTATCGAGGATTCTAATAGGACGTTCTTCAAAGGTGAGGGTCTCATCTAGCTCAATGGTTTCAGGTTGGATAACATGTGATGGATCGGGAACATATTTACGAATTTGAGACACATGAAAGACATTATGAACATTGGCTAACTCTGTGGGCAAGGCTAATCTATAGGCCACTTCCCCAATTCTTTCGAGTATCTCGTAAGGTCCGATATAACGAGTACTCAACTTTCCTTTTCTACCGAACCTCATTACTCCCTTGGTTGGTGAAACTTTCAGCAACACTTTTTCTCCAACTTCAAACTCTAAATCCTGTCTCCTTTGATCGGCATACGATTTTTGTCGATCCTGAGCTGCTTTCATACGCTCTTGAATCAACTTCACCTTGTTGGTAGTCTCTTCTATCATTTTTGGTCCCAAATTCAACGACTCATTCACATCGCTCCAACTTATAAGACTTCTACATTTCCGTACATACAACGCCTCATAAGGTGACATTCCTATGCTCGAGTGATAACTGTTGTTGTACGAGAACTCAATGTACATCAAGTGATCATCTCAATATCCTTCGAAATCCATCACGCATGCTCTCAACATATCCTCCAAGGTCTGAATGGTTCTCTCCGTTTGACCATCTCGTTCTTGGGTGGAAGGTCATGTTTGAATTTCAATAGTGTACCCACGGTTGTCCGAAAGTTTTCCCGGAACTTAGATAAGAATCTCGAGTCCCTATCCGAAACGATGTCCTTCGGAACACCATGTAGCCTAACCACCTCATTAAAGTAAGCATCCGCCAACTGTTTCAACGACCAAGTATCCTTTATTGCCACAAATCTTGCCGTCTTAGTCAAACGGTCCACTATTACCCATATTGCATTCTTTCCCGACCTCGTATTCGGTAACCCCATGATGATATCCATAGAGATAGATTCCCATTTCCATCCTGGCACTTCCAACGGTTGCAATTTCCCTCCAGGCTTCATATGCTGTATTTTCACCTTCTGGCATGTTAAACATTTTGCCACAAAGTCGGCTACTTCTTGCTTCATCCTAGGCCACCAAAAATGCTTTTTCAAATCCTTATAAAGCTTATCTCCTCCTGGGTGTATGGAATATGGCGAGTTATGAGCCTCCTTTAGAATCCTTGTCTTGAGTTCTTCGTACTGTGGCACACACAATCTCCTTTTATACCTTGCTACGCCATTGTCATCGATCTCGAATTCCAGTGCTTGACCACTTTCCTTCATCTCTCTTAACTTGCTTAACCACTTATCTGCAGCTTGTTTGATCAGAATCTCCTCAAAGATATCTGGTCCAACAGTAAGGGCATTCAACTGAGCTTGTACATAGCCAGGCTCAACTACTTCCAAACTCAATTTCTTGATCTCTTCACACAATTCATCTGCCAAAATCAACACGTTTAGCGAATGAGCACTCTTCCTACTCAACGCGTCAACTACTTTGTTCGCTTTTCCCTCTTGATACACTATCTTCAAATCATAGTCGTTTATAAGCTCGAGCCAACGTCTCTGTCTCATATACAACTCCTTTTGCGTATATAGATACTTCAAACTCTTGTGATTTGTATAGACCTTACATTGCACTCCATACAAATAATGTCTCCAGATCTTGAGCGCAAACACGATTGCTCCTAACTCCAAGTCATGAGTAGGGTGATTTTGCTCATGTGGTTTGAGTTGCCTCAACGCATAGGCCACTACTTTACCATGTTGCATCAAGACGCACCCAAAACCTTTCTTTGAAGGCATCACTGTAGACTTCAAATCCTTCTACTCCAGAGGGCAAAGTCAATACTGGGGCCGTTGTAAGCCTCTTCTTCAGCTCTTGGAATGCTTCCTCACACTTATCATCCCAATGAAACTTTGTTGTTTTCTTCATCAGGTTCGTGAGAGGCTGGGCCGTTCTCGAAAAATCTTTCACAAATCTCCGGTAATATCCAGCTAAACCCAAGAAACTCCTTACTTCGGTGACGTTCTTAGGTTGAGGCCAATGGTCACTGCTTGAATCTTCGATGGATCTACGGAAACGCCTTCTTTTGATATCACATGACCCAAAAATGAGACTTTTTCCAGCCAAAATTCACACTTCGAGAACTTCGCGTACAATTGCTTTTCTCGAAGAATCTCCAGAACTTTCCTCAACTGATCCTCATGCTCTTCTCTATCCTTCGAGTACACCAATATATCGTCGATGAACACTATCACGAACTTATCCAAGTATGGCTGGAAAGTCCTATTCATGAGGTCCATAAAAGCTGCGGGTGCATTAGTGAGTCCAAAATGCATGACAATAAACTCATAATGGCCATATCTCGTACGAAAGGCTGTCTTAGGGATGTCTTCTTCAGTGATTCGTAGTTGGTGATAACCTGATCGTAAATCGATCCTGGAAAACACTGTTGCACCCTAAAGCTGGTCGAACAAATCCTCGATCCTCGGGAGCGGATACTTATTCTTCACTGTGGCATTATTCAACTCCCTGTAATCTATACACAACCTCAAAGATCCGTCTTTCTTCCTGACAAACAACACTGGGGCTCCCCAAGGTGAGACACTAGGTCGAATGTACCCTTTATCCAACAACTCTTCTATTTGCACTTTCAACTCTTGCATTTCTGCAGGTGCCATTCGATACGGAGCCTTAGATATAGGCCCGGTTCCAGGGACTAAATCGATCTTAAAGCTCACTTCTCTCTCCGGTGGCATTCCGGGAAGCTCTTCAGGAAATACATCTGGAAACTCCTTTACTACTGGAATTTGAGTCAACTCCTCGTTTTCCACGCTTACGTCCCTTACTTGGCACAGGTAGACTGGGTAGCCTTTTTTAAGATGAGTTTGAAGGTTCAGGCTGAGATTATCTTGACATCGGGTTTAGAAATTATACCCTTATAGGATATCTTATTCCCTTTCGGTCCCCTAAGAGATATTTTCTGGTTATGACACTCGATTTTGGCTTTGTACTTAGCTAACCAATCCATTCCCAAGATAACGTCAAAGTCCTTTAGGTTAAAAAGGATAAGATCGGCCGGGAATTCTGTACCAGCTATGACTACAGGATACTTTGGAAAAGAGATTTACAAGAAACAATTTCACCGGTGGGCATGGCTATATTGGCTCGACAAGACTGGGTAGACTTGAGGGGATACTTATTAACAAAAATGCTAGAAATAAAAGAATGAGACGCTCCGAAATCAAATAGTACATAAGCAGGGTTTGAGTTTACGAGAAAAGTACCCGTCACAACATTGGCATCGGTGTCAGCTTCAATTCGGCTCATGACATTGATTCTTCCATTGGTGTAGCCTCCATTGCCATTCTTTCCATAGTTTCCATTTCCACCTCCAAAAGAGCGGTTGTTCTGGTTCCCGTTCTGTACAGCATTTCCTCCACTGGGGCGGTTGTTATTGAAGTTTTGAATTCTGTTTCCACCTCCATTGTTACCATTGTTCCCATTTGGTGCATTTTGAGCTTGCTTCTTGGGACAGTTGAACGATTTGTGACCTACTTCTCCACACTCGAAACACTTGATCCTTTCACCCTGACAAGTGAACCCTGGATGGCTCTTGGCACACTTCTTGCAAACAAAGTTCTTTTGGTTCCTATTTCCTTCTTGGGCTCGTTGTCCGCAATTCGATTGTTGCGGTTGTTGTAGCGTCCACCATTGTTGTTGTTGTTTCCACCATTGTTGTTGTTGGGCCTTTTGTCGTACCCTTGGTTGTTCTTTGTTCTTGCGTAGGTTCCTTCCTTTTATGTCTACCTAGCACCTCTCTCTCACGCTGTAAGATTCTCTCCAGGTTTGAGGCCTTAGCATATGCTTCCGCGAAAGTAGTAGAGGTGCTACGTCCCATTCGAGTCTGAAGATCAAACTTAAGTCCGTCTTCAAACTTCTGAGCCTTAGTTCCTTCATCTGGCACTACAGTCGGGCATAATCGGGCATACTCATTGAATTTCTGAGCGTACTCTTGCACACTCATGTTATAGCTCTGGTTAAACCTACTAAACTCATTGTACTTCTGCCTACGAATGTGCTCGGGGAAGAATCGAGCCTTAATCGCTACCTTAAACGCTTCCCAGTTAAAGTTCTCTTGAGCTTTAACAGTAGGTCCTACACTTTCCCACCAAGTATCGGCATCTTCATGCAGATAAAAGGTTGCTTGATCGACCTTCTGGGCCTCAGGCGTACCCGTGGCCGTGAAAATCTTTTCGAAGTCTCTTATCCAATTCTCGAGAAGTAGTGGGTCTTCTCTCCCAACAAAGGTTGGTGGTTTCAAAGCGGAAATCTTTTTCGCCATGGCAGCTTGCGGATCGTCTCCATGGTGGTTGTTGTTGATCTGGTTTTGAAGGACTAAGCCAAAGCTCTGAGCTAACTGCTCGAGAGTCCTAAGTAGCGCTGCAACTTGTTCGGGAGTTTCGGCCATTTGGTTTTCTTGTCGTCTTGCTCTAGATCGCGTATAAACGTATTGCATAAGCTACCTGCGTTATTCACATTGGTATTTCTACCATTTACATTGATTCTTATATAAAGGCTAATTCACATAATCATGGTTCACACCATTCATTAAGTTCATACCCAATTCACATATCAAAAGTTCATCACTCATTTCACACTCAATTCACATGTCAAAAGTTCATCATTCATTACTCCAAAAGTGCCATAACAATTCGTTCATAGTAGCATAAGAGTTTGTTTCAAATAGTCAAATAAGCATTAGTTGCACCATCCTTAACTAAGTTAACAATTTAATTGGTCTTTTACGACCTTAATTAGAAATCTAAGGGTCAGGGCTAGAGATTTGGGTTTCTAGTCAGCGTACTCGGATGGGTCCTCGTCTTCACCTTCATCTCCGTCTCCATCTCCATCGAGATTTACAACGGGTGAGGCAGGGTTGCTTCCTACTTCTTCATTGTCACTATAGTTGGGTTTTTCGTCATCAGTGGGTAAATAGTCATTAAGCCACTTGGCCCGAGCATCGAGCATTCTTTTCTCCAGGTAACTCAACGTGAGATACCACTTCCCTTTCAATGTGTATTGCTCATAATTCGGCCTTCCATTTTTCAGAACATCAGAGTATTCGCTCTTGATTACGGCATTAGGACCATCATTGGGAAGAGTGTGAATCAAAACATCGGCCTGTTTAGGTGGCATGAGATAATCCGAATACCCGTGGCCTTTATTGAGGTGGTAACACTTCATTGTTAACCGTAACCTGTAAATATAAGCTGAAACAGACTCTCCTACCCTCATCCTTAGAAGGTAAGGTCCTTGACGAGGGGTTGTGGTGCATTTCCTGGCGGTCAAACGTGTCTTGACCATCTAATAAAATATCATAAACAATTAATAAGTACCTTTAGCGAGTACTTTCATACATGTACACATAACCCATTCGTCCCCAAACTAAACCCTTAGTTCACATTTTAATCCTAATTCATTTTTCCTAAATATTTTTATTATTTTGACTTCCTAAACCAATTTTAAGTTTAACCCTATTTGATTCATTTCCCTAATTAGTATATTTTAATAATCTTAATCTTTCCTTAGTTAATCTAAACTCGGCTCTGATACTACTTTGTAACACCCCCGCCAACCCGAATCCTTTTTCATTTAATAAAACTCGAGATGGGGGAAAGTCCACGAGGGTTCGACTCAACGGGCGTGCTACCGCCGCACTTATCTCTTTGGAAATAAATGCAAGGCTAGATTAAAGCATACTAAATTCAAATAAATTAATCCTTACAACCAAGTAGATTGTTCATTAAATATTACTAATTACTAAAGTATTTCAGAATTCCAGCGGAAGCTAAATCATAAGCTAAGTGGATGACAACTCTAAATGATCTCCCTTTTGTTCCCCCGTCGATCACCCACCTGCACAAATACATTGAAAAGAAACAAGAGAGACAAGCTCCCAAAAATCAGAAAAACTGAGTAATTCCAACTCCATCCCGTAAAATACTTAAGTTGAAAATACTTTGTAAAATAGTAGGTTAATATGGTTGAAAAGCATAGCACACATACACGTATATATACAATGAATAATCGCATAAGTTCAATTAATCCGGTTATTTAAGGAGAGGAAAGAGAACGCCAGTAAGCCGGGGTCAATCCCATGTAACCACTTACTTCAACATTGTAGGCTGGGGTCAATCCCCTGTAACCACCTACGGATAACATAATGGCCATAATAACATAGTCCCTAGTGTGCACATCCCTTCTACTTGGATCACAACAAGATAGAAGGAAGACAAGTAACAAAAAATCAGCATAGTAACCAGAGAACCTGTAGGTGGCCGCTGAACCTCCCATACAGGGCAACCCGTTCATCATTTCCCTCCGATATTTCACTTTAAGTGATTAATAGCTTTTAATTCAAGTCATCACATAACACATGTATACATATGAGTCATTTCATTTAATCAAGAGTGAATACTTTCATTCCAAATCCAGAATTCAATTTATACATAGCTTAATCCGAGAGCCCATTCGTATTCATTATCATAACCGTCACTTGGTTACATTGATTAACTCATAAACATCCAATTATCACATGTTCTTGATAATTTCCAACTTTCACTCATAACTTCAATATTAATATTAACGATAACAATAATAATAATGATAATAATAATAGAATTAATAATAATTTTAATAACGATAATAGTAATAAAAATAAGAATAATGATGGTAACAATAATAACATTATTTAAACAATAGTGATAATAATAATAACATAAAGTCACTATTAGTGCCGTTAATGACGTTAATAACGTTAAAGTTGTCATATCGTCCGTTATACAAGTTACTTCATTTGTCATTCTCATTCCTCGTGCACAATCCATAATTATGATAATTATAAACCATAATCATATTCCATATTCTAATTCACATAGTCACATAATTAATTCGTTTTATCCTAATGGGAACAACGTTTAGATGGACATCAGAGATTACCTCGTGACGCGTGCCCAAAAGTTAGATTCACGAACAGATTAACACTCTTGATATTCCTCGTCTACGCAATCGGAGTCTACAATAGATATTAACGAGATCTAAGTTAGTTACCTAAATAACCCCTTTTTATATATGAAATAAACAATTTAAATAACTCAAATAACTTAAAGAAATTCTTAATGATTTTAAGAGAGTTTATAAATTAAAGTTTATGGTTTTCAAATTATTTATGAAATCATTTTAAGTACTCAAAGATTACTTCAACTTAATTTTCATTAACCTAAACAATTATTTTAAATATAGAAAACTAACTTTATTATACTTCTTACTTTGCTTTAGAAAATTAAGAAATACTTTCAACTTATAAAAGACTAAGTTAACTAATCTAAAATACACCAACTTAATAAAGCAAGTCAATTTAGGAAAGTCATTTGTTTTGTTTTAAAAAAAAAAGGATTAATTGATTCTAATAATGCAACATTTTTGCCATTCGCTAGTAATAAGCTAACATTTTGATTATTTCTTATTAATCCAACCTTTATACCTTAATTTCCTCTAGTAAGTCAAGATGACCTATAACCTAAAGATGAGATATTATAAAAAAAAATATTTTTCCCTTCTTGACTATAACCACCACCTTTGACCACCAAGAACCACCTCACCACCAACAAACCCCATCCAGCCACCCCCCCTTCCACGGCCAAACCTCCCCCACCCACACACTCACCCAGAACCATTGTGCCACCACCAAACCCCACCCAAACACTCGCCAAAAACCACCCCACCCAAAATCACCACCCAAACGTCATTCACCCAAAACCATCCCACAACCACAAAACCACACCTCCTACCAAAACCACCCCACGAAAATCCCACCCACCCCACCGCCCACCCAACACCACGAAAACCCACCTCATCCTACCAGCCCCACCATGAAACCACCATAAATCCCAAAAAGAAACCACCACAAAACCCTAATTTGAGGAGAGAGAATCGAAGAAGAGAGGAGAGAGGTGGTTTTTGTGAGGTTAGATCATGATTAATTTGCGGAGAGAGAATCGGAGAAGAGAGGAGAGAGATTAGAGGAATCGTCTTCGTCGATGAGGAGATCGGCGGGGTCGAAGAGGAATGGTTTATCTGTGCGCCACCTCCTCCCCCGCCTGTTCCGCTCATCTTTGCTGCCTTCACTTTTGCTTTATCGAAGTGATGTCAGTGTTGTTTGAAAACTCGTGGAGGGGGTGTTGAGGGTTGTGGTGGTTTGTGCTGGAGGGAGGAGGCAGCGAAGGTTGTGGTGGGAGTTATGCAACATGGAGAAGGTGGTGGGACTGGTGAAGACTCGTGGTCGTAGTTACGGAGGAGGGAGGAAGAGCGGGAGATAATGGATGGAGGGGAGGTGAAGAAGAAGGATGAAGCTAGGAAAAGGAGAGAGAAGGGGGGAAGTTGTGGTGATTTCGGGTTAGGGGACTAAGGGGGGGTTTTTGGTGGGTAGGGCGTAGGGGTGTGGGAGGGGGAGAGTTTAGTGTGCTGGTGGAGGGGGAGAGGAAGAGAGAGAAAAAAAGAATTTTGTTTTTTTAAAGAACAAAAATTAAAATCCAACCAATGAAATTGTGACAAGTGTCTCGGGCAACCTGTTTATCAGGTTGCATCCGGTTTTTACCCATTTGAAGAATTTTTTGTTAAAAGTTGCATTATTTAGGAATAATTAAAAGGTTAGCTTATTCGTTGCGAATGGCTAAAAGGTTGCATTATTAAAATCAAAAAATCCAAAAATAAATAAATACACTTAATGAAAAGGGAAAGGGGAGGTTTACTGATTCAAAGAATCTGTTGACAAAATCGAAAGAAAAAAAACGAAGAAGGAAGGAAGGAGCAGGGGAGGCGAATCAGGGGGGAAGAAGAGCAAGGGAGGGAGGCCGGTGGTTTTGATGGTGGACGGCGACGACTCAGGCGGCGTCGATGGGTCAGGTGGGGGGCGGTTGGGCGCGGCTGCAGTGGAACGCAGCAGAGGGTGATGCGAAGCAGGGAGGGTGTTTGGCTGCGCCTGCTGGGCGGTTTTGATGGTGGCGCACGGGAAGACTCAGATGGAGTCGGTGGCTTCAGGTGGTTTGTCGTGGTGGTTTCCAATTGTTCGAGGAACAGAGGGAGGTGTTAATGGTGGGCAATTTTATTTTTAATTTCCAAAACAAAAATCAGAAATCAAGAGAGAAGGGAAGAAGATTGAAGCAAACCTTTGAAGTTTAACTTGTTTGCTTGAGCAATTGGGTGAATGTGTTTGGGTTGCTATTTATAGAACAAATTTTCTGAATTTGTGGAGCTTAGTCAACCTCCATTAATGGAGGAAGTATGGTGTTGAGATTTACTTTTGACTATGGGGTGATTTTACTCCCAAAATCCGGGGATTTGTGGATTGAGTTTCAAACTCTACTGACAAGAGCTGTTGATTTTGTTGAAAAAAGTCTTTCCTTTGGCTTGTTCATTTCATACGTGAGGGAGGAAGATGGTGATGAAGAATGAAGATCACATTTTCTTTCTTTTTTTTTTTTTTTTTTTTTTTGGCTTTTCCTTTTTCTTTTTGGCTAACAAGAATGCCACATGGGCTATGGACTTGGCATTGGGCTTTATATGGGTCTGATAATGTGGATGGACAATTGTTTGGATAAGAAAGCCACAACTAAGTAAAGATTTCAATTACCAAATTAAAATATTTAGAAATAATGAAAATGAATAATTAGTTTATTTAAATAAAATACATTTCAATTAAATCATTTAATAAACTCGTTAAATAATTCAAAACTAAATGAAATCATTATTTTAATAAACATAATTATCAAATAAAACTGAATTATCAGAAAAATAAATTTAAGTGGAAATAATATTAAACCTTAATAAATAATAAAATAAGCTCTGAAAATTCGAGGTATTACAAAAATAACGAGTTTAGCATCAACTGGATATTCGAAGTATATTCTGCTGGAACAGATTTAAAAAGTAAATTATCAAATCATATAAATCAACAATATTTACATATTTTGAGAGTTCTAAAATATATTTTCTAAAGATTACTCGATCAACATATTATTAAAATACATTTTTTCGATAAGCCCAATATTAATTTGCATACCACAAGGTCACCAACTCACCATATTAGATTACAAAATTAGCAAGATTAGCTTACAAAATACATTGTTCAATAACAAATGGTCACTTAGGAACAAAATTTAAATATACCCTTATAATCTACCTTATCAAATAACCAAGTGCATCGCCCTAGCCCATGGTTCAAAGCTCAACTTGTTTATTCAAGGACTCAAGGTAGAGCCGGTAAACGGTTCGCGTCGTGAAGAATTCGTGTCAAGTCCGACAGTAAACGGGTTGAGCACGCTCAACCCTAACCCGACCCATTCATTAAACGGGTCAACAACAATCAACCATAACCTGACCCGTCTATTGACCCACTTATCAAACGCGCATATATACATAAACTAAACAAATGTATGCCATATATTTCTTAATCCACTTCTTATCTAAATAAACCAAATCGAACAACCAAAGAATAAATCTTATATACTTATAAAAAAATATTCAAATTATTTGAAACCTAACTAATAATATCTATCTATACTAATATATTAAAAGACGTCCCTAAATAAGGAACGGTGCCACGTGACGCTATGTTGTCGCTCTCCTTTATGGTGCTTTACTGCATATAATTCACATACAATAAAAAAAAATTAGAAAATGCATTATATGAGATTTGATCCCGTGATTTCAAGTTTATATACTTCCTCCGTTCTATTTTAAATGAAACATTGGGTGAAATGACACTATTCATTGATCAATTTTGACTCCAATTTATCGCCATTATATAAAGAAAAACATAGTCAAGTGAGATCTTGTTAGATTCGTCTCGATGCATACTATCAAATTATAACTTTTTTTATATTTTTTACGTGTGCACAACTAAAATTATTAATGATTAAAGAAGCGCGTTGGGTTGCGTGAAAAAACAAACGTTTCATTTAAAACAGAACGGAGGAAGTACTAAAGTCTTAACCACTAAACCAAGTGATATTTGGTGTTATAATTTCAAAGTAACATACTAATAAATGAAAAATATAATTACCCGGGGTGTAGCTCGGGTCTAAAAACTAGTTGATATTAGAATATTTGTTAAACCGGTTTTCGTGTCATAGTCGGGTTAAAATGTTCAATTTTAACCTGAGCCGTTAAATAAACGGGTCTTGTCGGATCAACCCGCTTACTCAAACGGATTGAAAACCTTAACCCAAACCCCACTAATTTTGTGTCGGGTTCTAGTTGGATTAGCAGGTGGTGCAATTATTACTACATCTAAATCAAGGCGATGACAATTGTTTGGACTTTGGAGTCTCAAGACTTGGCGAGTTGGAGTAGTAGATTGAAGAAAGACGAGGGAAGCCAAAGCAAAACCAAAAGCAAAAACAAAAAAAATGGTGCAGCAACTCCTATCTTCTCCTTCCAACTTTTCCATCAAAACCCAACTCCCAAGCCATGGACCAACTTCTCTCCCTTACCTTTCTCTCTCCTCTCGTAATTCCTTCATCACTAATACTAACCATTTTAAGCTTACCAAAAACTGGGTATCTCATATATCTTCTTCCAAGCTCTTGCTTTCTGTAAAATGTCGCCAATCCTCAGAATACTTTGAACAATCTACTCCTAGATTTTCTCCTTCTTACTCACCAAATCCTCCAACTTCTTCTCCAGGTAATTTTGCTACTTGGGTTAATTTTATGTGTTCTAAAGCTGTGTTTTTTTGGCTTATATAATGGAATTGTAGTAAGTTTTCTTGTAATTTGAAATGGGTATTATCATAAAGTTGGAAAATTTATTGTTTTTCTTTGTTTGTGTTGTACAATTGCATGTTTGCTTCAACTAACTGAATGCTTACTAGTTTTAAGAGGAAATTTATGTTGAAATTTAGGTTGTTGAGTTATTATCTGAAGTCTTGCTGTAATTTGTTGCCATTTTTTTTTGAGTTTATCATTATTATTGTAGTGCTGCTCTATAATGCTAATTCCTGATAATCTTATTGATTTATTGATAAGTAAAACATGGTATTTGTGCTTGTAATTTTAAATGTTGGTGAATTTGAATTGTAGGTGGTATGCCTAGGGTTTTTGTTGGCCATTCCATATATAAAGGGAAAGCTGCTCTTACCGTGGAACCGAAAGCTCCGGAGTTTATGCCGTTAGATGTATGTTACGCATGGACTTTGGGTTCTTCTCATTGTTATAATCTTTGTTCTTTCTATTGACATTATATTATGTGAAACTCATGTGTTTTTTTATAGTCAGGTGCATTTAAAATTTCAAGGGAAGGTTACATTTTGCTTCAGTTTGCTCCTGCTGCTGGTGTTCGTCAATATGATTGGAGCAGAAAGCAGGTTAGACATCTAGTTGACTAGTCCATCAAGATTACTCACTTGCAGGCATTCATAGTATACTGTAGGATCATGTGGTGACTGCATTCCACTTGTAATTAGATGTTTCATAACTCCTATTCTATTGATGATGAATGTTGTGGCAAAACGTTGCCTCAAAAATAGCAGGATTATAAGTGAGATGATGTGGAGAATTGAGGAGGACCAAGTTTCATATGCTTGAGTTGTAATAATTAGTAGTCGAATCCAATTCAGAGACGAGACTATTCATGCATTCATCTTAGATGGATAATTATCGGTACACATGAGGTCTGTAGTGCAGAGGCCAATTTTCAGAAGTGGACAATATCTTATTGATATATAGCATATGTGACAGAAGTATGTGTTTGGCAAGTTGTCGTATTTCTAATATATGTTGAATTGTACTGTACTTGCAGGTGTTTTCTCTTTCAGTGTCTGAAATTGGAAGTCTGGTGAGCCTTGGTGCTAAAGATTCATGTGAATTTTTTCATGATCCAAACAAAGGAAAAAGGTACTTTAATTAAGTGTATAGATGGTTGCTTATTCTTCTTAAAATAAAAAATTCCGTATTCGTATTTTTAGACACTTAAAATTTGTGTATACAGTATTGTTAAAAAGCCGTAAAGTGATACGACAGTATGGATGCCTACTCACAGATGTTCGCTGAACTAGTTCTCTCTATATTTTGGCTGTTGATGTCTGTTAATGGAGGCAATTGCTTACAGCTCAGTGTCTCCTTTTCCTTGATTTGTCTTTCTGCTGCCTCCCAATCTGAGACATCCACCGGGAGAAGAATTGTTCTGAAAGCTACTTCAAACAACTGAATGTTACCTCTGTGAAATAGAGCAAAATTCTGAATATCCCTATAAAATATATCTAAACCAATCAACTGTTCTCATGTCAGTGAAGAAAAAAAAAATCTTAGCTGAGTAATTGATGATAAATTTCTTTTTTCAAAAAACAAGTTATGCAACGCAGTTCATCATGCTAACGTTGCCCCCGTGTAGTCTAGCTTGAGATTGCTAGTTCTGTTGACCTTTCTTAATTGCTTAATCCTCGGCAATTTGAGTTATAAGCTGCAATTCGCAGTTATTATCTGCAATACTCATTGGCTTTAGACCTCCGAACACCTATTTTGCCTGACTAAATGCCTTGGTCGTCAGGTCTGGTTACTCTCATAGGTATGCTTTTGATCAGTGCCAACGCCAGCTTCTGGCACTGGGGTCTTGTTAATGCAACTTGTTGGAAGAAAAATGCTATATAGATTTTTTTTGTAGAAATTGTACTAATGCATTTTTTCAGCTTTGGGGTTACAATCAACAAATCAAATGTCTTCTCAAACTGCTTTCTTCTCCTCTATAATTCTTTTCTAATTTTTTTGTAAACCGTGAATCAGTGAGCCAGTCAGTGCTTTGGTGAGGTCTAACAAACATATTTTCCTCATTGCAATTGTTAGGATAAGGCCTAAAGGTATCTCTTTGCAATTTTATGAGTAAGGCTGCATATATATATGATCCTTCTTCTGCTTTGTAGGGGTGTATGTTAGTGGCTAATATAATTGCGGAACCGCCTTTTTTTTTGTTATCATCCTGATGGAAAGAATTAAACTACATTTTAAATTATATGCTATATAGTATTGACTACGAGGGCACTGGTGAATCTATGAAACTTCATGTAGGAGCATGTAACTGGTTATGAAGCGTTTTTAATGCAATAATGATCTATGAGTATGGACTAACTTTTTTTGTGAGACTGCTTTGAGGACAATTATTTTGGAGTCTAAATCTAAATTAAATGGTGTCTTAATTTGTTTGTTATGGTTGAAGTTTGAATGTGGTTCAAGATTGTATGTGCATATGTGCTGTCCAAGTGAGCAGGGCAACAGGACTTCCTGTAGATAAGTGTTGAATTCATTTCCCTCTTGCAATGACATAGGCACATACCCCTTCACAACAGAGTATCTAAGGAACTCTCTATGACACCAGCTCAAGATAATATGTGTTTCCTGACTTCCTGTAGAATAACTATAGCAAATTATCAATGAACTGAAGTAGCTTGAATATATGTGATTTGCACTTTGTTAGCCATACAAGACATGGAAGTATAGCAACATGAAATTCGAAGGCACAATAGCAAAATATGGGCTTCCTAGGTGTTTAGTTGGTGGTGGCATTGCTTGCTTTAATGATGAATTTATATGCTTAAGAGTTTTTTTTTGCTTTTGAGCTTCATCAAGCTGTTCCGCGTTGCTCATATGTCTGTTTGTTAGCGGTGACATCAAGCATATTTTGCATGAAGACCAGATGTAACAATCCAAAATTTCTCCAGTCGTGACGTTGGTGTCATTTTAGGCAAAACGAACATAAATAATTTCATCTTTTACTGTTCTTCTGAAAACAATTCTAAGATTTGATTACTTAGGAATAATCCCAATTATCAAGGGGACCTTCTCAAATATGCTGAAGTGTTATTTTCTTTCTCCCTGTGTGACAGACCCCAAATGACTCAACAAAGACGAGAGTAATAACACTTTAGATTATTTTGAGAAGCTCCCAGAAACTTGTGATTTTTTTGAATAATAGATAAATGAGATATTGATTTGAGAAATTCAGTGAAAGTTAGGGCTATTATTAAGGTCAAATGTTCCTTATTTATTTTTATTCTATTGCATTATTTCTCTAAATACTTTTTATTCTTCTGGTCGAGCAGTTCATATGAATGTGATGAAACTCAGTTTATATCTACTGCTTCCAAACACAGTGGTGAAGGTTTAATGAAGTAAAATTTGGGTAGACCTTTTTGTCGTTGTGGTTACTAGTGTATGCTGTTTAGGGCTTTAGGCCTTGCCTTCTGCTGTGTGGGTGGGCATCTGGTACTGTCAAAGGAGAAAAGGTTACAACTCTTATGGGAATGGAAGGAGGAATATAGTTACATCTGAAACATCTGTCTTTTGATCTCTTTAATTTTCTAATCATTTCCTTCCCTTGCCTGTTTGCTGGATAATTGTTGAACTATGAAGCTTGTATGCTGAAATCAGAATTGCCTGAAACCCTATATATGTGATGCTGTTTCCATGTATTGAGTCCTGACTATCTCCTTAAGAAGCTATGTACTTTGTCATCTGCTTCCAGCTTTATATGTGCTCTCCAACTCGCTTGGATGGAAATTCTAGGTTTTCTTTTCAAGATTCTTTTTTTCAGGTTTTGGGGGTGGTGTTACTTGTTAGTGACAAGTTAGTGTCGATGTGCAATTTTTTCTGCAAATGCTTACAGCCACCTATTTAATTGTGAAGATTTCTTATTCAGCTAGTTTATGTAAATGTATAATACAGGATGCGCGTAACATGTTCTCTTTTTTCTTGGATGCAGCGATGAAGGAAAAGTAAGGAAGGTATTAAAAGTAGAGCCCCTTCCAGATGGCTCTGGCTACTTTTTTAACCTAAGTAACTTCCTTCTCCTGAACCTTTTGTAATTAATAATTGATGAATACTTTCTCTATCTTTTGTTATGGTCTGTTGCTCTGTTTCATGAATCCCTTTTGATCTCTACTTGATAGGAGTATGATTTTGCAGGATGGTAGATAGAGCAAAGAATTATTTTATGGTGGTTTCACTTTGTGACACAGGCATCTTTTTGTGTAGTATGTCTTAGGTTCATGGTCTAATTGCTAAACTGCTAGCACCATCTTATTGTAGATTTGTAGTTAGAACTTAGAAGGACCAACTTTGAAGACGTTGAAAATATTTGGTGATCTCACAAGTGGGACAAAATGCAAGCCCTCCAACATTATTGTTTCAAGAATCAAGATTGTAGTTCCCTTTAAGAAGCTCCGAGTATATGATGTAACATGGAATAACCGTACCGCAACAATCATTTTAGTATGTTTAAAAAGAGAAAAAACAATCAGCTATGATGAGAAGTATGATGTAAATAAGAAACTTTATTAGTGTAATTGTCCTTTCACAATACCCTCCCATTTATTCAGGCTTCAGATACTCGTCAAATTTGCATATTGAAGATATACTAATTTTAGTGCTTTGGCTGTGATTAACACCTCAATTGCTATGACTCCCCATAAGTACGTCCTTAATTGTTTGCTTGCAGTTATTTCCATGACTTTTGAATATGTCCATGTTTGCTTCTGAAGTATCATTTCACCTGTCGACAAGTACAGGTTAATGTTAGCCTCTTGTCATAAATGCAGATTAGATATGTTTGTTCAAGCAATCATTTCACTCTATATCCTGATAATAGTTGAAGTCTGGAATGTGTCATGACATAGATTTTCTTGTATCTTGATAGCTCTGTTGGTGGTTATATGGAAGTAAATCTATGATAATATCGTCTGTCCCTACTAATTCTGCTCTGACATCACTTAGGTGTTCAAAACAAGCTTCTGAACTTGGACGAGAATGTCTATATACCCATCTCTAAAGCAGAGTTTGCAGTTCTTCTGTCAGCATTCAACGTAAGATAAATCTCTCTATCGAACTATATTTCCTTCTGATTTAGCTTAACTCAGCTTATTCAGATCTCAGATGTTTTTTTAATAAGATGTGTTTAATTGTTTATCCACTGATGAATATTTTAGTTAACCCAATTCTTCTTAAATGTGCAGTTCATCGTGCCATACCTTATAGGTTGGTATGCGTTCGCTGATTCCATAAAACCAGAGGACAGCAACCGTGCCAACAGCTCAAACACAAGAACGGTAGATCATGAATGGAGTAGATAGTTTGCCATATGTTAGAAGGGAACTTAACTTCAGTGATGTAGTTTTAAATGGTTTTCGTGGTATCAGAAAGATTTGTAGTAATGTTGCAGGTCTCAGGGTTTGTTTCATTTACATTAATTGATGTGTTTATAATTTTGTTTCTTGATCTCATTGAGGATTAGGAAGTTTTGTGGAGAGGTATCAATGTTTACGATTAAGTAGAATGGTGGAAGATGACAGACTAGTAGTATTCATTCTTCATACGCCTAATGTTAAAAAGTTCTTTTTTCTTCTAACGGGGCCTAATGTTAAAAGTTGGTGCTTATCTTGATCCATATAACCTTCTCGTAAGCATTTAGATTTTAGCATCCTTCAAGATTGTGAAACGAAAATGTAACAATTAACATTAAGAATAAGCAATACTCATTCCGTTCCATTAAGGGCGTTTGATTCCCATGGGGTAAAGGGAATGCAATCAAGAAAAAGTTAGAAGTGGAAAGGAAAGCAAAACCCTTGGAAGAAAGATGTTTAGATTGGTTTTATTCTTCCACTTGTATTCCTCTCCTTTCCCCTCTCTTCCTCCTTCCACCCAGCCGCCGCCCGCTCCCTGCCTGCCGCACCATCCCCACCGGCCGCCCCTTCCTTGTCTGATGCGAAAACACCCACCTACCTACAAAAACAACGTCGAAGCAAGCACGACGAATTTCCAGACGCGATCGAAGACCAAAATTACAACTGGTCAATAGACCGCCTTGTAGAAGGTTGTGTCAAACAACAATGTGAGCAAGGATATGCAGTATTGTTAGATCTTATCAATGATCGCGATTTTAACATAATAGAATTTTCTTTGATCCAATTTGATATGTATATGTTGGTTTGGATTATTTTGTAGATATCGTTGTATGACTTTAAATCAATGAATTAATTTTTATTTAAAAAAAAATAAGATAAATTTCATTAATGCCCTCTCTTAAGGGCCTTAGGCTCTATTAATGCCATCTCTCATCAAAAATAAGTTAAGTTCAGCAAAATTAAGTTCTGTGAAAATAAGTTAAATTCAGAAAAAATAAGTCAAGTTCAGCAAAAATAAGTTCAGTAAAAATAAGTTTTGAAAAAATTAATTAAGTTCAGGAAAAATAAGTTTAGTTCAACAAAAATCTACTCTAAGTTTTAGCATAAATAAGTTCAATAAAAATATATGAAAAAGTTCAAATCAATAAACTTTAGGTAAAGAGAACGTAGAGAGAGCGTATTACATTTGTCAATATATGGAAGAACCGTCATTGTATATTAGGAGGGTATTAAGTTTGTTAAGGAGTGTTAGGGTGTGTTTCTTTTTCACATTTAGAAATTTTCTTAAGGATGATCGATCAAGTTTAAGGAATAATGAGGCCAAATAAGTTAAATATATACACAATTAGTCACTGACTGATATATATTTGACCTTCTTCATAAGATTCGAGCACATGTTATTGGGTTCACCAAAGAATTTGTACCTTAGGAGATAAGAATTCCCTCCACTCAACTTAATTAAATTTGTTTATATTGAAAGGTAAATGAAAAAAAAGAAGTTTTGAAATACATGGCCCTTAGGCTATGCATAAGTGTGGTATCCGATTTTTTACTGTCTTAATTAACGGTCTGAATCCCACGAAAGTCTCTCATTGGACTATGAGTTTTAGAAAACTTGAAAGTCGCCACCATATTAATATCTGAATAGGGACAGATTTATTTAATAAATCGTTTTAAAATCAATTTCAAGCACTAGTGGAAAAATAAGGAAGGGCTGCGGTCAAAACAGCCCTAAGGGCTGCGTTTTTGGCCAGCAGCCCTTTCCATAGCAGCCCTTCAATAGAAAAGAAGGGCTGCGGTTCAGGCCAAAAACGCAGCCCTTCTTAGCTCGAAGGGCTGCGTTTTCGGCTTAAACCGCAGCCCTTCTTTAAGTGAAGGGTCTGCGTTTTAAGGCGAAAACGCCTTCTTTAAGTGAAGGGCTGCGGTTTAGGCTTAAAACCGCAACCCTTCAAATTCCTAATTTTTTTTTTTAAAATTAATCTGCCCTGCATGCCCTGTCCACCCCAGCCCCCCCACCCCTAGCCCCTGCCAGCCCTACGTTTTCGGCTTAAACCGCAGTCCTTCTTTAAGTGAAGGGTCATGGTTTTAAGGCGAAAACGCATCTTTTAAGTGAAGAGGGTCGGTTTAGGCTTAAAACCGCAACCCTTCAAATTCCTATTTTTTTTTTTTTTTAAAATTAATCCGCCCGCATGCTCCGCCCACCCCCACCCCTAGCCCCCCACCCCTAGCCCCTACCCCCAAGGTTTCGGCTTAAACCGCAGCCCTTCTTTAAGTGAAGGGCTGCGGTTTAGGCTTAAAACCGCAACCCTTCAAATTCCTATTTTTTTTTTTTTTAAAATTAATCTCGCCTTGCATGCCCCGCCCACCCCAGCCCCTCCACCCCTAGCCCCCGCCCCCCCGCACGCCCCGCCCACCCCCGCCCCACCCCCGCGCCCCCGCCCCCGCCCCCACCCCTGCACTCCCCCATGCCCCCGCCCACCCCCCCCCCACCCCCAGCCCTACCCCCGCCTTGCCCCCGCACTCCCCTCCCACCCCCAACCCACCCCCCCCACCCGCACTCCCCCCAAGCCCTTCCCACCCCACCCACCCCCCGCACTCCCCCCCAAGCCTTGCCCACCCCCACCCCCCCCCGCACTCCCCCCGCCTTGCCCCCCCACCCACCCCACCCCCTTCACTCCCCGCACCCCAACCCCGACTCACCCTCCGCCGGCCCCTCCACCCATTGCTACCAACCCACCCCAAAGACCCAACCAACCCGCCCCATAGCCCCGCCCAAAAGCCCACTATGGCGGCCCCCCCCCACCCAAAACCTCCCCTTCGACACAAAAAAAAAATCGATCAAATTGCAATAATATATGACAAGTTTTTGAACGTAATAATTAACTTTAAATATGTATATTTAATAATGTTAAAAGTGTACATAGAATTGATACAAACTAGTAGATGTAGCTAATTATATCACGAATTCCACCAAAATGTATCATAAGCAATCATCACAAAGGTGGGACACCAACTTATCCCGAACTTCATGTAATTCGTCTGTGGTGAAGGCCCTCAAACTTGGTGTGTTATTCATATAAACCTTGCAAAACAACCAAGGAATAAACACATAATATAAGAATTCAATCATTTACCGTAGTTAGTAGTTCTAAAAATGACATATACCTTCCCGAAATTCAATCAAAAACAAATGCAAGCCCAAAACTCTACACACTAGTTATATTATACCTCATATTATCATATTCAAAAAGAAAATGGAGTTAAATGACTCGACAAGCAGGAATTGGACGCGAAAAGGCAAAAATAGGCCTGAAATCACATTTATGTTCCCGATATACAACCAACAACAAATGCAAGCCTAAAAATCTACACAATAGTTACATTATACCTCATATTATCATGTTCAAAATGAAATTGGCGATAAATGACGCGATAAGTACGAATTGGACGCGAAAAGGCAAAAATAGGCCTAAAATGCCCTATTCGTTCCCAAAATTCAACCTACAACAATTGCAAGCCTAAAAATCTACACAATAGTTACATTATGCCTCATATTATCATGTTCAAAATGAATTTGAGGTTAAATGACTCGATAAATACGATTTGGAAGCGTAAAAGGCAAAAATAGGCCTAAAAATGACATTTTCGTTCCCAAAAATATGCATGTGCTACTTTGGTTTCTAAACAAATTAATACCTATTACCAATCGATCTAATCTAAACTAACATATACTAATAAGTTACATACCTTTTAAAGATCATCGACGTTAGTGCAATGGTTGACGATATCGAACAGGTACCTCAGCACGTAATAGCCACATGCAAGTCCATCATCTTGTTGCGGACACTAAATGTTCACCAAAGGATGCATCCAATGACATTCATGTTAAATGTGTAGTATGTGGCTAAAAATGTTTCTATATAAGGACAAATAAATTAGTCATGTTACCTCGACTGATATCCAAACATGAGCTTTTGGTGCTCGAAGTCCTGTTGCACTAATATGCTTCATCACACTACATCAATACATTATTATAAGATTAGATGTACTAACTGTTTATATATATAAAGATGATGAATAATGTGTAATATTAATAAGTGCGCATATATTTAGTTTCGATTAGGCTACCTATTTAACAATGATTTGATTAGTAAGGACCGTGGTGGTTGTCGACGCAAAGAATCAAAGTGGTAGACTTCGTTACGTGACAAACATATCGCAAGCAGTATCCAATGAGCCCTACAAGAAGAAAATATAGTTATTATTAATCATAGAACAATTAATAGGTCAATGTAACTATCGAATAATAAAAGTAAAGCGAGTTTAACAAGCATACTTTTCAATATAAGGAACAAGAATGATCTGATGATATCCAAAATGAGATGATGCTTTGAAACTCATATCGAGATACTCTTTCACTTCGGCTTTGTTTTGTAAGCAATTGTCATCTCGTATTATGTTTGGACATAACCAACCAAACATTGACTCATCACTAGATGTTGCAATCAATTCATTGTATAATAACCTGAGAAATCATATTGATTAAAAGAAAACTTACTTATTATGGAAGTTGAATTGAAAACTACTTAAGGCATATGTATATGTATATTTAATTTATATACTTATGTATTACTTCATGAATGTTTGTATCATGGAAACATTCAACTCTACCCCACATAAGAATTCTTTAATATCGACCTTAGAAATGAATGTCGATGACTCCTCAAAGTAGTGGAATTGTTGCTCCCCCAAAGGAACCTCAATTGTACTATGATCGGGTAAATCGCTAACGCACTCATGTAACCAATAGCATGTAATACTAAGGCCTCGCACCACCTCTGGCTCGATAATAAGTGGATTCTTTGTCATAGAAACATTTTCCTTCAACTGTTTTCGTTCACCTTCATCACGTAAACTTGCCTTCTTATCTGGTGAACATGCCTTCTTTGCCTTCCTGTCATGTGAGCCGGCCTTTCCCCAAACCTAGTAATTAGTTAAAAGTAAAGATATTACTAACTATCATAGGAAATAGAAAAGAAAACACGCATATATATGTATGTTAATCATTGTACCTCATTTGAAAACCGCACCAATGTACGCGGCCATAGAACATAACTGCCAAGGGCATCATTCAGTAAATGTAGACCAACTTCTGGCTTCGGCAGCGGAAGAGGTAATTCTTCGAAACCAGACACAATTTCATTGAGGGTGACCACATAGTGATTATCATCCACTAACTGGTTATGCAATCGTACTCGGTCATTAGGGGGTTGTGCATGGCCATAAGCTACCAGAATGAAACTACTATAACCATCTCCTCGAGCTAATAGTTCACATGGTGTCTCCTCCTTTAAAAAAAACTCCATTTATAGTTAGTCTATGAAACAACATTATTATATTAAGAATTTCATGCATTTAAGAACAGTAGTTGTGTAACAAAGCAAAGGGATTAAGTGATTACCTTCAACTCGGGTACTACAGGTGGATCAGGTAAAGGTATCATCTGATCAATAGATGTTGGTGGATCACTAGTCGGCTGGCTAGGTGTAATATCACTACCCTTCTTGAACGCAGCAAAAGTCGGTAAACCCATTTGCTCCAAAATGGCGTTGAAGTTATGTGTCATCTCCTCTCTGAGCTCCTCCCGAATTGCAGCTTTCATAGCCTCCACATCTACTGACGCTGCCGAATTCACAATACTTGCACTCGATTTGATAGTTGTAGTGTATTGATCACCATATACCTTTCTCAAACCGAGGCGGACACCTCCTACGCCCCTCACGCGTCCACTGTGGTCCTTTCCTAAAGTTTCGTGCAATGCATCAATGTGTCCTTTAGGAGTGAACTCACCAGTTGCCTCTTTTTCCTTCAAGCCAATCTACAAAAGGATAAGAGAGAAATGCTCGTGAGCGCACAACTTATATTATATATACCTTATATAACCATATAATCTGTACTTACAATGGCGTTGGCTATCTGTTGTGTTCCGGGATCAGGCAAGACTCTTTTTCCCTTTGCATCAACCCCATGCATCGAACACCACCAATCGAGGACTCTATCTGGTTGCCGAGGCTGTGCAACTGTCGTCGTTGAGCTAGTCCCCGTTGCCGTTGTCGACCCTATTGTGGGGTAATGGCTGAACATCCACTTCTCTCTCGCCTCATTGTACGAATGAGCACCCAAATGATGATAATACTTCCTAGCTTTTGCACTCGCGCTACTTTTCTCACGACTTGCCTAAAACATACAATTATAAATAAAGGTTAGGTACGGTGTTATACAATAATACTGGATCTAAGTGTATTAAATCTTAATAAAATATTCTTACAATAGCTTGTGGGGTTATTTTTTTGGCAACAAATGATTCCCACTCTTCAGGTTTGATAGTTTTCCATATCTGAAATGGTAATTTGGATGGTCCAGATGATGTTTCCGGTGAAGCCTCAGGACCGGCTTGTGTTTCTCCACCGTAGATGTTCTTCTTCTTTGTACCTACTACTTTCCTCCGCTTAGTGATCCACCCAGACACTAACTTAGCCTTGAAATCTCTGAATCTCAGGGCAACCGCGGATAGAAATACATTCTTCTTGGCTTCATCATCTTCGATATTGAATTGATTCTACAGAAAAACGCAGTTCACAAATTAGTTTTCGCAAATGTTTTAATTTATATGCTATAAGTAATATTACACATATATTTAACTAAATAATTAAGAAACTAAACGTTATTGTACGTGAAGCTTACCATAGTATCTTCCCATAGACACCGCTTCAACCCCTCGGGCACCTCTTTCCATGAGTGCAGAATGGAGAGTTTATGCATGCAAATGCCAACTTGCATGCCATACTTTTGACGCCACTTTCCACAAGGTTGACCCATATTATCGTACTCTAAAGTCATATTTGTGTGTTTCCCTAGTGACTTTGTAGGTCCCCTTCTCTTTTTCGTCGCCAATGACTTCCTAGGCATTTGTGCATTTATTTTCTTCACGGCGAGGTCGAGCCAATTTACCCCGTTCCTTTCTCGCATCGAAAGACTCATCCTCGGTAGTGTGTTCAGCACTCGTGCTGTTATCCGTATGCACCTCCGCCATCTCCCTGAAATTGTACAAATATATGCATTAATATAAAAAAAATTAAAATTCACATTGCCACTAAGGGAGGGGGGAGTGTGTCAAGGGGGGTCTGTGTGCGGGGAGGGCAGCGGTGGGGGGGAGGGGCAAAGGTGGGGGTGTTTGTGCAGGGAGGGTTTAGGGGGCGGGGTGTGGGGAGGGGGGTTACGTGTGCAAGGGGGGTAGGGCGGGCAAACGGGGGGGGAGGGGAGGGTTCTATGCAAGGGCATCGGTGGGGGAGAGGGGAGGGGCGGGGCAGCAGTGGGGGGGAGGTTAGGGGGTTCTATGCGGGGGCAGTGGGGGGGGGAGGGAGGGGGCAAGGGGGGGAGAGGGGAGGGGGTGTGAAGGGGAGGGGGTCTCAGTGTGCAGGGGGCAAGGCTGGCGAGCAGTGGGGGTGAGGGGAGGGCGGGGTGTTGGGAGGGGGGTCCGTGTGCAGGGGCAACAAGGGGGGAGTTACGTGCGGGGGCAGCAGTGGGGGGGAGGGGAGGGTCACCGCAGGGGCGAGCAGTGGGGGAAGGGGAGGGGCGAGCGGGGGGGGGGGAGTCGTGTGCGCGGGGTGGGGAGGGGGTCTCGTGTGCGGGGGGAGGGCCGGCAGCAGTGGGGGAGGGAAGGGGTGTGCAGGGGGGAGGGGAGGGGTGTGGGGAGGGGGAGGGGGCGTGGCAGGGGAGGGGGGCATGTGCGAGGGCTTGGGAGGGCCGACTCCCCCCCCCACCGCCGCCCCTCTCCTTCCCCCACCGCCGCCCTCGCACGTAACCCTCCCCTCCCCCCACAACCGGCACCCCCGCCCTCCTTGCACACAGGACCCCAAAATGCAACAAAAGTTAGGAGTTAGATCAACAAAAATAAAAAAAATGACTCGATAAGTACGATTTAGAAGCGAAAAGGCAAAACTAGGCCTAAAATGACCTTTTCGTTCCCGAAATGCAACCAACAACAAATGCAAGCCTAAAACTCTACACAATAGTTACATTATAGCTCATATAATCATGTTCAAAAAGAATTTGGGGTTAAATGACTCGATAAGTACGATTTGGAAGCGAAAAGGCAAAACTAGGCCTAAAATGACCTTTTCGTTCCCGAAATGCAACCAACAACAAATGCAAGCCTAAAACTCTACACAATAGTTACATTATACCTCATATAATTATGTTCAAAAAGAATTTGGGGTTAAATGACTCTATAAGTACGATTTGGAAGCGAAAAGGCAAAACTAGGCCTAAAATGACCTTTTCGTTCCCGAAATGCAACCAACAACAAATGCAAGCCTAAAACTCTACACAATAGTTACATTATACCTCATATAATCATGTTGAAAAAGAATTTGGGGTTAAATGACTCGATAAGTACGATTTGGAAGCGAAAAGGCAAAACTAGGCCTAAAATAACCTTTTCGTTCCCGAAATGCAACCAACAACAAATGCAAGCCTGAAACTCTACACAATAGTTACATTATACCTCATATAATCATGTTCAAAAAGAATTTGGGGTTAAATGACTCGATAAGTACGATTTGGAAGCGAAAAGGCAAAACTAGGCCTAAAATGACCTTTTCGTTCCTGAAATGCAACCAACAACAATTGCAACCCTAAAACTCTACACAATAGTTACATTATACCTCATATAATCATGTTCAAAAAGAATTTGGGGTTAAATAATTCGATTAGTAGGAATCGGACGCGAATCGACCAAAATCTACACAATAGTTACAAATTGGAGAAATTACACAGACCTGAGTTTATGTCTCATGATTTATTGACCATCCGCCGTTTCTTAGGATCCTCAAGTACATGTATCCCTTCCGTGTGATCTACACGCATATAGTTCTCCGACATATTCACATCATCTTCCACACTATTTTCAGGATAGGTAAAAGGGGGGAGGTCCTCAAATGCATCATATTCTTCCTCATTATCAACATCACCAATACCGAGGATACTCCTTTTACCAGGTACAACAATTGACCACTTATTATCAGCAGGATCAGTTACAAAAAATACTTGCTTAACTTGTGATGCAATTACAAATGGCTCCTCAGTTTCACGTAGACGACTAAGGTCAACAAGAGTGAATCCGCAAGGATCATCGTTTCTTACGCAACGTCGATTATCGTCAACCCACTTGCAACACAAGAGGCAAATATTAAATGTACAGTAGTTCAGCTCCCATATTTCTTGTATTCGCCCATAATAATTGCTTTCAAAGATGTACAAACGACTTATCCTTCGAGCTTGCGTATTATGTAGCCGACGCCACAAGTGAAACACCACTATTTTGTTGCGATGTTGACTTCGGATCTTGACGTTCGACCCAAAACGTATACCCATTAATATCATAACCCTCATAAGAGCGTATAACTTCACGAGGACCAAATGCTAACCACTTAACTGTTTCAGGAACACTTTCATCCAAATCATTCACTACTCGTTTATGAAACCAATCAATGAAAGTCTTGTTATGCATTTGCGTCAATGCCCTAACTCCTTTTCCAGGATTGCTAACACGTAATCCTCCATACGTTCATTTAAATAAGGATGGACAGCTGCTACGTGATGCAATACAAATAAGTGAGCTTGTTTACGCTTTTCTACGGAAGGTGTGACCAATTTTGAACCAATTGTACCCTTGCCCTCAAGTCTGCCCTTGTGGCGGGATGTCGGAAGTCCAACAGGATCAACACTAGCAAAATACTCAGCCACAAAATTACTGATCTCTTCGCCCACAATCCCTTGAATTATACTACCTTCTGGTTGTGCAGGATTCCGAACTTCATCCTTCAAAGTGCCCATATATCTCTCAAAAGGATAACACCACCTCAAAAACACTGGACCACACAGCTTAATTTTTCGAACTAGATGGACAATGAGATGGACCATAATGTCAAAGAATGCGGGGGGGAACATCTCAAATTTGCATAGAGTTTCAACTACTCGGCCAGCAAGGAATCGAGGGTCGACGGTTCTAGGACTTTCTGTGCATATTGTATGGAAA
The DNA here is from genome assembly GCA_947648045.1 of Beta corolliflora. Taxonomy (NCBI): domain Eukaryota; kingdom Viridiplantae; phylum Streptophyta; class Magnoliopsida; order Caryophyllales; family Amaranthaceae; genus Beta; species Beta corolliflora. Next base: position 36,229 of record CANSZD010001844.1, on the reverse strand, counting down.
AATGAACAAAGTTCTCGTAATGGTGTGCCTCACATGCTTTGGAAGTATCCCACGACTGCAATCGGTAAGAATACTTGCATCATGACATGACAATCGTGAGATTTCATACTCGATAACTTCAACTCACCATTTAAGGTAACAAATCGCTTCATATCCGATGAGTAGCCAGTTGGGACCTTAATGCCATACAATGACTCTCAAAAAGTCCGTTTCTCTGCACGCGACATCGTGTAGCAAGCTGGTGGCAAATAATTCTTCTCCGAATCCTCCACCTTCTTTTTACTTTTCTGAGTTTCATCATCAACCCTTTCCTCCACTACTTTCTTCTTCCTTCCGTGCCTTTTGTGAGCCCACAACTCTGGTCGAAGCCCCTGTTTTTCCAAGTAAAGTCGTGACGCCTTAACATCTTTTGTCTTGCCCGGAATATTCATAAGTGTCGCAAGAATAGCTTCACAAACATTCTTCTCTATGTGCATGACATCCAAACAATGTCTGACCTTTAGATCTTTCCAATATGGGAGTTTCCAAAAAATGGACTCCTTTTTCCATAATCCTGTAGGTCGATCAACCTCACTAGCAGGTTTACCAAAGATTGTTTCAATGCCCTTCACCTGATTATAAACTTCAGTACCAGTTAATGGTCTATGAGCAACTTCTTCTTCAACCGTCCCATCGAATGCATTCTTCTTAAACCGATAGGGATGGTCGCGTCCGAGGAGCCTTCGTGTGCGCATATACACATGTTTGCAGCCCTTAAGGTGTGTAGATTTCATGTCATCTACACAAATCGGGCAGGGTTGTTTTCCTCTAGTCTTATACCCAGATAAGTTCCCATAAGCTGGATAATCGTTCATAGTACAAAAAAGCATGGCACGCAGAGTGAACATCTCATTAGCATACACATCAAATACTAACACTCCTTCGTTCCACATCTTCTGTAAATCTTCAACAAGCGGCTGGAGGTATACATCAATGTCATTTCCGAGGTTGTTTGGGCCCCGATATAAGAAGCGACAAAGATCATGTACTTGCGTTTCATGCACAACCAAGGAGGCAAGTTATAAACCACTAAAACTACTGGCCATGTACTATGCTGCGAACTGAGATTGCCAAAAGGGTTCATGCCATCCGTACATAATCCAAGCCTCAGATTCCTATCCTCATTACCAAATGCCTTATGCACCCTGTTGATACTTTTCCACTCAGGCGAATCAGCCGGATGCTTGAGCAGACCGTCTTTCTTCCTACGATCTGCATGCCACCTCAAAATCTTCACATCTCCTTTAATTGAGAACATGCGCTTAAATCTAGGTATTATGGGTAGATACCACAACACCTTAGCTGGTGGTCCTTCACTACCTCCAGCTCCTTCACGCTTGTACCTCGACAATCCACAACGTGGACACTCATGTAAATGCTCATACTCATTACGATAAAGCACACAATCGTTAGGACAAGCATGTATCCGCTCGTACTCTAAACCGAAAGGACACATCAGTTTCTTCGCATAATAGTACGACTTTGGCAGTTCATTTCCATCAGGGAGCATATCAGCTAGAATTTCCAACAACGATGTGAAACAAGAGTCCGTCCAACCAGCTTTCGACTTAATGTTGAACAGTGTTATCACCGCGGAAAGTTTGGTGTACTTTGTACAACCTGGATACAACGGCTTTTCAGCAGCCTCAGACATAGACTCAAAAATACGAGGTCGTTTACACGACTGATCTTCAACCTCGTGTATCATCTCGTCTACCCGATCCCTATCATCATCTGCAAACTAATCATCCCAATTCTCATCCGCAAACTCATCATCCCAATTCTCTAAATCCTTCTTTTCTTCACATACATCGTTCATTACTCTAGAGCTTCCTATATACTTCCCTTGCTCACCATGCCAAACCCATACGTGGTATTGAGGCCTAAACCCACGGCAAAAGACATGCTCCCTAACCACATGTATACTACTAACCTTGCTCACATTTCTACAATCGAAACAAGGACAATAAAAGTCGACTGCTCCAGAGGATGTTTGATATTGTAATGCAATTGTACAGAATTCCGAGACCCCTTTCACAAACTCAATCGATTCACGACTACCATACATCCAAGTACGATCCATCTCATTCAAGAAGACCTCTAATAATTAAACACAACCATTCATTATAATGCATCAATCATTATTTAAGTACATACACTCACATATTCAAATCACACACGTATAGAGCAAGCTAAGATAGTGACATCTTCAATTGTATGCATGCAGCCGAAGGTCCTTATCACTCCAACCTAACCCATCCTTGGACGTCTAATCTCACTAGTGAATATATGCCAACTTTTCAATTCAAGGAAAATCCGACAGCATTTCCCTACAGTGCTCCAAGTACACAATGTAGATAATTGCTTATTTACATATGTACCCAGACAACAATGTAGAGAAACAATAAGCTAAGAATTTCCTCAGAATTGAAAAGAAGACACACATTCACCACCTAAGTGAGATCAAACGTCCAAGAACAGTCCCAAACCGGGGACTATTCAAGACTTACTCCTAATGAGTAAGTCTTGAACGGGTATCTAGGCATATGATGACGATTCAAACAACTTGTAGATTTCATAGCTAAATTACATTGCGTTTTCATACAATCTCATATCAAGAAATATACATACACTACACAAACCCTCCGAAATTCCCATCAGCTGGTACGAATTGGACACGAAAGGCGAAAATAGACCTAGAATAACCCGAGAATCAGGTCACATGGCAATGGAATGCCCATCAGCTGGTAGCGACGGAGTTGGAACTGTTATAAATGTGGAGAGCACCAGATGGGCTTTCGATTGCCATGTGACTCGACTCTCCACATTTACAACGACCCACCACCACCACGCCACTACTTGCCCCCACCGCACTCCCTCATTGCCATGTAGGCGTAAAATGACCTTTAATTTTTGTTTCCGAAATTCAACCAACAACGAGATGGAAGCCTAAAAATCTACACAATAGTTACATTATACCTAAGCCCTCCCCACCCCCCCCCCGCCCAAAGATCCCCCCTCCCCACCCCCCCCCGCCACCCCCCACCCATTGCCCGCCCCTCCCCACCCCCTGTCCGGCCTCCCCAACCCTCCCCCCCCCCCCGTCGCCCTCCCCCACCCCCGCCCAGCATCCACAACCCTCCCCACCCCCTGCCAGGCCTTCCCCACCACCACTTTGCCCGAGCCCCCAGCCCTACCCACCCTCCCCAGCCCCTCCCGCACTCCCTACAATCACCTTGTTTCAGCTAATACAAGCACATTTTACAACAAAAAATAGAAGTTGATTTCAAAATCCAATGAAATTAAACAAAAATTAGAGAAATGTAAAAGAGGAGAGAAAGTGAGAGGGGATTTACCGAAAGAGAGTGAGAGAAGGGATGCTCCACAAACAATGCAGTAGTGGAGGAGAGAAGAGAAGAAGGAGCGCAAGGTGGTGCGCAAGGTGGTGCAGCTGCGTGGTGGTGTCGTCAATGTAGTGGAGGGCAGGGCACTGATGGTGGCGTCAATGCAGTTGGTGCGTCGTCGTGGCGGTGCGCGCTGGTGGTGCGTGAAATGCATGGTGGTGGCGCACTGGTGGTGGGTCAATGTGGTGGCGGAGAAAGGGTTTCGCGCTGGTGGTGCGGAAGTTCGCTCGTGAATTTGGCTAAGGGAGGGAAATTGAAATGGGGGTACTGTATGTATGCGCGCAAAATTAATATCAAAAAAAAAAATGAAAGTGAAGGGCTGCGTTTTTTTAAGGGCTGCGGTTTTTGGGCTAATCGCAGCCCTTCACTTATAGGGATGCGGTTAGCCTAAAAACCGCAGCCCTTCATACAGTACGAAGGGCTGCGATTTCTTGTTAACTGCAGTCCTTCACTAAAAGGGCCGCGGTTTCCTTTAAAACCGCAACCCTTCATACAAGAAGGGCTGCGTTTTTAAAAAAACGCAGCCCTTCCAGCGCAACCCTTCTTTTTTTTCCCCTAGTGAAGAAAAATCATTTAAAACGATGATGACTTCATATGGATAAGGCTTTTTGAAAGTTGGTCTTTCATACCATGAGATAGGGTTCGAGGTTTAGGTTAAGAGGTGCGAACGTCTGGAACTCGTCTCCTCTTCCGTTCTAAAGAACGGGCTCTTACTAAATGCGTTATTTTCCATTTTAAGGTAATCATGGCTATTAAAAAGAAAGAAAATCACATAGTTTGCACATACACACATCAACTATTTTTATTTAGGACCAATATATCATTTGTACATGGTAGGTTTGAGCACTGAAGTTGCACTATGTACCAATCATTGCGGAATTGGAATCCACTCATGGATCAAAACGTCGTAGTTTGAGCTTATGTCTCACCCTAAATGGCCAATTCCACTGGGGAAAGAAGAGGGGGGAATAGATTATGAATAACTCTCCTTTAGAATTAAACAAATCTATTTAAAATGAGGTAATCACTCCACTTAGTGATTGAAATGAGATTAAGATAATCACCTTAATTAGTGATTAAATATGAAGAATTAATATAACCACCTCAATTAGTGATTAATAAGGAAGGAAATAAGTAATCACCCTAATTAGTGATTATTCAAGGAAAGATAATCACCTTGATTAGTGATTAACAATGAAGGTTAGAAAATAATCACCCTAATTGATGATTATTAAGGTTTAAGATAATCACTCTAATTAGTGATTAAATATGATGAAAGGTTAAGCTAATCACCCTAATTGGTGGTTAACCAAGGTTTAAGATAATCACCCTAATTAGTGATTAAATGAGGAAAATAATCGTCCTAATTAACGATTATTAGGGTTTGAAATAATCACTCTAATTAATGATTAAAAATGAGAAGAATAATCGTCCTAATTAACGATTATTAGGGTTTAAGGCAATCACTCTAATTAGTGATTAAAAGAAATTTGTGTCAACCGCTCTAATTAGCGATTAATCGGGGATTGAAATAACCACCTTAATAGTGATCACGTTTATGATTTTCGAGAGGTCTTAGAAGGTTTGCTTCCTAATTGAAGGCTTTTGAGAAATAATCTTTATTGAAGATTATTAAGTCATTTGGAGAGAAACGATCAATTTGAGATCGAATTTGGAGATTTGTGTTTGGCTAATTGGAATTTGGCCATTTAAAGCGAGACACGTGAAACGACCTAAAATCAATTCGGAGATCATAATTACCAATCTAATTATGTCAAATTATATGATTAATCCATTTGAATATGGAGAACACATTTTTAAAATGTAAGATGGATCATCATACAATTTAACTTAGTTAGATTTGTAATTTTTTCTCTTAATTGAGATTGGGTCATTTGATTCATATACTATGATATATTGGCCCAACATGCAATATTTGTAACATTGGTTGCTCATTTTATTAAAAAGAGTTGTGGAATTATTTATGAAAATTATGCATAAACATCTCCATGTTTTTTTTATTAATTGAGTGATGCAATAACTATTTACAAAGAATCATTATTACAACAAAATGTACAAAACCTATGATCTATACAATTCTTCAATCTTGATCTTCACCATGATGCTCCTTGATCTTCATTTCCTTGAATGGGCTTTGGAATTCATGTTTATTTATAAATTTGTGACTTTGTGAAAGTTAAAGATTTAACTCCTTTGATTTGATTTTTTATGACAATTTTTATTGATTTTTATTAAATGATGAAATGAGTCATTTTAAGAGAAACTCAAAATTTAATGATTTTTAATTAATATTTTCGTGTGAAAAGAAAACATTTTTTTATGAAAGTTGAGTTAATCACTTTATTTCATTTTTCAGATTACACTTTTGTTCTTGCATTGACTTACAAAAATCAAAACTTTCTGTAGAAAGAGTCAAATTGAGCATGTGATATATCTATGGATAGATCAGTGAGTTCTTTATGTTGTGTCAAAATTTCACAAGGTTTTAGCGACAACTTGAATTATGGTGAATTTTATGTCAAAAAAGGTCAAAACAGGACCTTTATTGAAATTGTTCTTTGAGATCCAACCTATTGAACTTATTTTGAAGTAAATTTTAGTATGAACATTCTAGACACTTTGAAGAACTAGACTGAAAATTTTCACTTGAATTGTACACTTTAAAGAGCTTTTATTTATCGGTTTTTTCACCATATATCCCCGACAAATTGGAAAATTCACCATATACCCTCAATGTTTCAGATATGCACCATATACCCCTGAGTTTTCGAAAACGTTCACCATATACCCTTTTCCTAACTGCCGTTAACTCACCGTTAGCTTTATTTACGATATTACCACCATTAAACCCTAACCCTAAAATCTAACACTAATCCCTAACCCTAATCTTTAATTCCTAACCCTAATCTAACCCTAACCCACCACCACCTAATATTTTATTTACGATGGGGGCTGCGACGGAGGGAGGGGAGGGGGGAGGGGGTGGGGGCTGCGCAGGGGTGGGGGTGGGGGCGGGGAAGGGCTGGCAGGGGGGTTAGGGTTAGGGGTGGGGTTTAGGGGTAGGGGTAGATTAGGGTTATTGTTTAGGATTAGGGTTTAGATTTTAGGTTTAGGGGTTAATTGTGGCAAATTTGTAAATAAAGCTAACAGTGAGTTAACGGCGGTTAGGAAAAGGGCATTTTGTGAACGTTTTTTGAAACTCAGGGGTATATGGTGAATATTTGAAACATTAAGGGTATATGGTGAATTTTTCAATTTGTCGAGGGTATATGGTGAAAAAACCGTTTATTTATTTATTTTCTTAACTGAAAGGAAAATCAATTTCTGGAATTCAGTGATTTACATGAATGGTTTTGTAAAAATTATATAAAATTGTATAAAATTCATATGAACATGATTTTTATATTTTTGAAAAGCTACTGATGTTTTCTTCAAACTTAATGTTTTTAGTTTTATCTAAATAATTTTAGTTTAAACTTTATTGACAGAACAAACTTAGGTGGAACTGGACAAAATTAGTTTTGCACAACAAAGTTGTATGATTTTTAATTATTTACAAGAAATTCGTTTTTTAGAAATTCCAAAGCCTAGTTTCTAGAAACATCTTGCACTTCATAGGAAAAATATTAAATCCTATAAAATATTCTGATAATACAGATGAAAAATGAAATGTAGTACGAAATTAAAACTGATTATAATTACAGCATCACATTTTCTTTTTTATGGAGATGTTTATGCACAACTTGTCTTGAGCTTTTTTATGAAAACATTTTTGGTGATGAATAACAACTTGATTAAGGAAAATTACATAATCACATTGTTTCCTAAGAGTCACCCCATTAGAGGTGACTATTCTAGGTGGGGTGATTTAAGGTTGGGAACCTATTAGGACTTCCACATACCCAAATCACTCCAAAGATTTAAAAAATAATAAGAAGAAAACAAGGAAGAAGTTAGTAGATGATTAAGAAGATAATAAAAAATAAACAAGAGTTTTCACTTTACCTTGCTAGCTCAATGATGCACTTCTTTTTTGCAAATTTTTCTACCTTTTTTGTGATTTTCTTAATTTCTAAGTGAGTTTCTAAATCCACTTAATTACTAACTTAAACTCTTTTTATGTTTTTCCCTTTTGATTAACTTCTTTTACTTACTTATCAAGACTTTGGTTTAGATGGAAAGATTAAGGAGGAGAAGAGTAGTAGAAAAGATGAGAGTGAAGTTGAATTGTGTTTTTTCAACCCGGTCTTGAAGTGGAAAAATATGAAGGTATTTATAGAGAAATGAAGGAGGTGAACTAGGGTTTCAAAGAGGTAGAAAATCAGATTTTTCACCCAAAAAATCTGATTTTCTTTATCCTTAATCACCTTAATGACATCACTCTAATGACCTCACCCTAATGACATCATCAAATCTCTTTGGAAACACAAATATTCTTATTCTTTTTGGACTTTCTCATAAATGAGGCAAAATCAGATTTTCAGAAAATATTATTCCCTAAATATCCTAATACGTAAAAAAATGCATCGAAAATTGTGCAAAATTAAACTGATGAGGATGCTGCGCCTAGCGCAGGAAGCTGCGCGCCTGCGCTAGGCGCAGCACCTTGCGCTAGGCACAAGGTTCAGCGTCTGGCGCAGAGCATGATTGTGTGCTTGGCGCACACTTGATTTTTCCGGAAGGAATCCGGATTTCCCCCTCTTACACATGGGATTTGATTCTTATTCTCACATCTTTTCATGATTCTTATTCTCTAACTAATGGATAAAGGATGTGTTTAGTGGATAAAGAATATATTCTTATTCCTTATCCAATGAACAATGACTTGACCATCAAGAAAACTGATTAATGCTGGTTTTGGGATACGACTAAAATCTTGATGCCTAATCGCGACTCATTTTTCATTTTTCCGAAAGACTAACTTAAGACAATTAACGAAAATTCATCAAATTAATAAAGACGAGCATGATTATACTACGAATTACTTTATTAATACGGTGGTTGTAGCTATTGACTACGACTCACGGAAAATTACGTTTCTAACCCGAGACTGTATGACTAATAAGCAAAAATGGAAAATCGTGCGACGGAATGAAACTCGCGCTCCGGGGCGCGCGCTCCACGATGCATGAAATGAAGGCTTTATGTCTTTTTATGTATGAAATGAATTACCCCAGTTGGGATGAATAAAAGATATGTTTGTGGGAATTATCTGCTTGTGAGAAATTCAATGTGAACACAATTCTAAACACGTGTATATTTTAACATTAAATATGACATGCAAATCATAATTAACTAATCATATGACACATAAAAGCATAACATATAAACCTTAACAATCAAAGACATGTTTCCTCATTTTTCCTTTTTTCCTCTTTTCCATTTTTTTTTCTTTTTTTTTCTCTTTTTTTTTCGTTTTTTTTTTTTCGTTTTTATTTTATTTTTGCATATATCATATGAACATCTAGAAACTCATGGCATGTTTATTAAGAATAACCAGATAGGATACAAAGCCCACAAACTGCTTGGTTACTTGATCATGACAATTATAATTACTTTGATGCCTAAGCGTAATATTTCTTCAACTGATCAAGATTAGTGAAATGGGTGAACTCATTTCCATCAAAATCCATTAGCTTCACTGCTCCAGCCATGGTGACATGCTTGACCAGTAATGGTCCGGATTAGGGCTTGAATTTTCCTCGAGGATCATGCAACGGAGCTCTATTCTCCTTTAAGACTAGATCACCTTCTTGAATGTCTCTATCTTGAACCCTTTTGTTAAATGCACGAGCAATTCTCTGTTGATAGAGTTGTAGGTTATGCAATGCTTGTACTCGGCGCTCATCTGCGAATGCAAGCTCATCATAACGAGTTTTGTGCCACTGGTCTTTCGAGATTTCACTTTCTAATATGACCTTGAGAGATTGTATCTCCACCTCAACTGGTAGGATTGGCTCCATCCCATAAACCAAAGAATACGGGGTTGTTCCTGTTGGAGTCCTAATTGATATCCTATATCCCCAAAGCGCATATGGTAGTTTGTCATGCCATTCCCTAGTCTTTTCAGTCATCTTGGCAACAATAGTCTTAATTATCTTATTGGCTGCTTCCACCGCTCCATTTGTTTGGGGACGATAAGGTGAGGACTGATGATGCTTGATTGCATATTTTGCGAGAGTGGTCTTTAGATGACCCTCAAATTGCAATCCATTATCAGAGATGATTTCAAAAGGTATGCCATACTGACAGATGATGTTGTTAATCACAAATTTCGAGACTTGCTTTGCCCCTATCTTTGAAAATGATGCAGCTTCAACCCACTTCGAAAAGTAATCAATTGCTACAAGAATATACTGATGCCCATTTGAAGCCTTTGGATGAATGTGTCCCCAACTTGAAAACGACCAAGGAGAAGTCATATTATGTAATGACACAGGTGGCATATGATTGAGGTTAGCAAATATTTAACATTGCTTGCAGCACGTACAAAGCCGATGCACCGCCTTCTAGAGTGCTCCAATAGAAACCTACTCGCAAAATTTTACGAGCCAAAGATTCTTCCATTCATATGGGGTCCACATTCCCCTCCATGAACTTCTTCCATGATGACTTGCTTTTACCGTCATTTACGTAGAGTCATGCAGAGTACCATCAAACCCTTTGTGGTACGCCGCCTTTTAGTATGAGAAAATGAGCAGGCTAGCCTTCGATAGCTATGCGGTCCTTCTTGCCACTTCCCTCTGGATATTGCATAGTTTCCAGAAAATTCTTGATATCCTTATACCAGACATCATCATCATCTTGTTGAACCAGCGCGGAGACGATTTGTGCTACTGTCACTGTTGGTCCCTTCCTTTTTTCAATTAAAACCGACTGGATCTTTGTACCATTTTCCCATGTTACATTAACAATGCGAGATTGGCTAAAGCATCAGTGAAACTATTTTGTTCTCGAGGAAGATGTTTGAAGCTGATATCATCAAAATAAGGGATCAATTCTTGAAGGTACTCTGTGTAGAGCTGAAGTCTCTCATCTCTAACCCTCCAAATTCCTATTGTTTGAGATATGATGAGATTAGAATCTCCATACATAGTGAGATGTCTTCCCCCTGCTACCAAGGCGGCCTTTACTCCATATATGCAGGCTTCATACTCGGCCGTATTGTTTGTTGTTCCACTGACAAAGAAATGGAATATGGACTCCATCGGGATCCACTAACAAAACCCCTGCTCCATTACCTCTGTTATTAGAAGCTCCATCAAAGTACATGCACCATTGTGGATTGTCAATGAAGCATAAGTACTCATTAGGGAATGCATCATCATATTCATCTCCTGACACTGGTCCTTCTGCTAGGGCTTCAGATATGGCTCGTCCTTTAACAGATTTCTGGCTGACACATTGAATATCAAACTCAGAAAGCATAGCATGCCATCTTGCCAATCTTTCACTAAGAATGGGTTTTTCGAACAGATACTTGATTGGATCAAGTCTTGAGATCAGATAGGTAGTATGAGCTTGAAGGTGATGCCTCAACTTCTTCGTGGCATAGACCAAGGAGATACATGCTATTTCTAGTGGGGTATATCTTGTCTCATACTCAAGGAATTTCTTACTGAGATAGTATATGGCAACTTCCTTCTTCGTTCCTTCTTGATATTGGGTTAAGAGAGCTCCCATAGCCGTTTCTGTAATAGTGAGGTACAAAATCAGGGGTTCTCCTGGTCTAGGAGGCATTAGAATAGGCGGATTTGAAAGGTACTCTTTCATGGACTCAAAAGCTTCCTGAAATAATCCTCGTTCCACTCATGGGATGCCCCTTTTCTGAGCAGTTTAAATATAGGTTCACATCTCATAGTGAGTTGTGAGATGAACCTGCTGATATATTGAATTCTGCCGAGAAATCCTCCTACTTCTTTTTCTGTTTTTGGCGGTGGTAGCTCTTGAATAGCTTTTACCTTTTCAGAGTCCACTTTGATGCCGTCTTGACTGACGATGAATCCCAACAACTTCCCCGAAGTGACGCCAAACACACATTTTTGAGGGTTCAGCCTTAAATTGTATTTCCTCATTCTTTCAAAGAAGGACCATAATACAAAAATATGCTCCTCACGATCTTCACTTTTCACAATCATGTCATCTACATAAACCTCCACAATGTCGTGGATGAGGTCATGAAGGATAGTGGTTGTAGCCCTTTGATATGTGGCTCCGGCATTCTTAAGACCAAAAGGCATAACTCGGTAGCAAAAAGTGCCCCATGGAGTGATGAAAGATGTCTTTGTCATGTCTTCTTGAGCCATGAGTATTTGATTATACCCGAGAATCCATCCATGATGGAAAACATTGCATGACCAACTGCATTATCAACAAGAACATCGATGTGGGGTAGAGGAAAGCAATCTTTTGGTGATGCAGCATTCAAATCTCGAAAATCAATGCATACCCGAACTCTCCCATCCTTTTTAGGTACGACCACTATATTGGCGAGCCAACTCGGATGTTTTACGACTTGGATGAATTTGGCATCAAGTCAAGCTTCGGATTTCTTCTTTCACTTTCAAACTAACCTCTAGCATCATTCGGGCGGAGCTTTTACAGCTTAGGCTTGCTTTCGGGATGTAACGGAATGCAATGTTCCGCAATTTCTCTATTAACACCAGGCATATCAGCATAAGACCATGCGAACACATCTACATACTCTTTTAATAATGCAATAATCATAGATTGTTCAGTTGGGGAGAGGGATGAACCTATTTTGACTTCTTTTACAGCATTTTCTATACCAATATTAATTACAATGGACTCTTCCATGGGTTTTATATATGTTTCAATTGTATCAAGTGATTCATTATTATTAAATTCACTGTCAGAAATAACATCTTGCATGCAAATGTACTTAGATAAAGGTTCATATTCAATTTCCTCACTATCAGAGTCTTCTGACTGGGTATGCAAGGTAGATTGGCTGGAAGATGAGCTATCAATATGATATCCATCTGAATGGGGTAAAAAGGTATTTTCATGAGATGGATGTGGACGATGGTTTCCTAAAAACATTTTATATTCTATAGGCCCGTCTTTTGCCTGACACTCAATACTCCACTTATGTTCAATGCTTTCGCCAAAAGGTATCATCAAAGACACCGGGTCAAAATCCCCTTCCCTAGAGGACTCAAAAGCGAAAAGCTTCTTAAGGACTCCATGTTCCAGATTATCCACCTAGTCATTTTCTTTTTTCATTTTTTTGTTTTTGGACAAACCAACTTTTGATTAAGTCTAGATTTCTAGCCTCATTGAAGAATATTTCCAATCCCGGTAAAATCCTCTGTTCTTTCCTACTAAGCCAAGGTTCTGGAAACTCATAGTATGGCTCAGTATCTCCTTGCAGTATGAACTGACCATTGAGGGTAGAAGAATGTTTTTTGGTGTTTTGAGAAATGCTGCCCGTATCATATCCTAATCCATGTCGGTTCTTCTTGTCTACTACGGGGATTGGTTGCTTCATTCCCCTACCATCACGCCTAATCCGGCTCCTTGAGTATAACCCATCTTCATCATAATTTGAAATCCTTTGGACAGAGGTTGCATGGCAATCCTTATAGGCTTTTTGACCGCATTCGTGGGTAGGGCTAAGGTGTTGGTTTTTTGACAGATGGTGGTCATCCTCGAGAGAAGGAATAAATTTCTTCTTTTTGGACCTAAAAGGTAGAGAAAAAGAATTAAAAGAAAAGAAAAGAAGGCTACATATTGCGTAATGCATTGCGAGTAAAGAAAATTTTCAAAAACAACTTTGCCATATTTTGATTGGAATGGTCCACCTTTGCAATTTTGCTTTTTTATCATTTATTATTTTTTTTTTATTTTTTGACTTTATTTTGACCTTTTTAAATGATTTTACTGTCATTGGGGTTGAAAACAGATTTTTTCATTCTTCCATTCCCTGATTAATATTTGAATAAAGACAGAAAATATAGAGATTAGGGCCTGTATCCTTATTGATGCGTCAATTCAGCATTCTGTTGCTCCTGTGATGACTGGCATCTTGAATTCTGATCACATTGCCTGAAATACAATGGTTAATATATTTGAGTCGAGCCCAAAGCTTGCCTACATATCCCCATTGCTCCAAGTGCATTTTATGGGGAATCAGACTCAGCGTAGTTCGTTATTTTAGAAAGAACTAAAGTTTTTTATTTAATAAAGCAGCTGCACTCATATTGAGCTACCTACGTACCCCAAGTGTTACATAGGTGGAGTGGTTTCGCAGTGCAAGTGTAAGTGATAACGGGGATTCAAGCTGCACGTAGTTCTCTGATACTAACAAGCTGAAAGATTATATATATATATATATATATATATATATATATATATATATATATATATATATATATATATATATATATATATATATATATATATATATATATATATATATATATATATATATATATATATATATATATATATATATGGGCTAACCCCCTACAGGACTTTTACCGAAGATTTTTTCCTTTATGTGAGATGATCAATTAGCTTTGCGGTAGACAAGAGCTATGTTGGTGATTTGCTTGATGCGATAGCAGAGAGCATGACATTGGTTTGTGCCGTGACCATGCAACTGATGATATTGGCAGTGCTTGCGAAGATCTGACCCTACTGGACTTGCCCCTCGGCGTCTGGGAAGTGGATGAATCTTACCTTGTTCAACCAATTTGCGAAAGATATCGACTTGGGATTGCGGTCGCGGATGTGACGACACCTTCCTTGCAGGTACTTCTTTGTGGGTTGGACTAATGATGCCTCGATCAATCAGGCTTTGCCCTTTGTAGTAAAGGTCATGGCATCGATCAGTTTCATGCCTAAATTGACGACAATAAACGTAGAGTTTGCTCATGTCTGTTCCAGGAAGGGGTAAATAGTGCACATGCGCTGGAACTTGAAGTATACCTTGCCTCCGAAGACGATCATACACCATACTCAATGGTTCATCCATCTTAGCATAAACCCTTGGATTTGTATTGAGAATTTCAAAATCTTCCTGAGGTCGTTTTTCTTGCAATTTCAAAGCATCGATGTCAAAACCATGCTGTTCCATGTGGCTGAGGGAGGTGTATTTGATAGTAACCATGTGACGATAATAGAAATCGTTCAGGTTTCACAGCAATATGAGCATGAATTCCCGATCAGTAATAGGGAAACGAAGTTTTGTGCGGATATGAGTGCATCTCGAATAAAAGTGCGAGAAGGTTTCTAAGGCACTCTGACGCAAAGTGACTAACTTCAGCTTCTTGACATCAGTCTGTTTATGCTCGAAAGCCCAATTAACAAAGGCTTGGCTAGCATTTTTCCAACTAGCCCTCTCTACACAACCTGAAGAATAGTACCAGTCCAGAGCTGGTCCTTCTAAACTCTTGTCAAACAGCATGGGGTAATCTTCCTCTGGTATGCCCCATGGATGCAAGGTATTCACAAATCCCACTAAGTGGACAAAAGGATCACCGTTCCCATCAAATTTTCTGAATTGGGGTAATTCACGATAGTGATCTTCATGTTGATATCCTGGAAAGAGAATCAGTGATTCGGTGTGAACTTCTCATATAAGACCCACTACATTAAAGTCCAGATCAAAATCATCTGTCCTAGATCTCTTCTTTGAGTCATTATCATCATCTTGAGGATTGCCGACACAGGATTCTTCCGGTGCTCTAGATGACGTATTATGTGTGTCGTTGCTTGGAGCTCCTACCTCTTCCTCGTCATCCTCACTATATTCTGGTTCTGTTTCTTCATCACTTTCATCTGGTGTGGCTACTGGAACCTCATTCATCCATGAATTTTCAGGTGCTGCTAGAATACAGTGGATTGTATAACCATCTAACCAAGTGCCCTCCACTTCGTTCAGATACAATACTGATTTTCCGACGTTGGAGGTGGTCATAATTTCTGGATCACCAAATAGTCACAGCACCCTGATCAGTGAGAAGCTTTACCTTCTGATGTAGAGTAGAGGCTACTGCCCTGTTTTCATGCAGCCATGGTCTTCCAAATAAGAAGTTAAAACAGGCTTGTATGTCAATGACCATGAATTCCACCTTCCTTACCACGGGACCACATTCAATGAGGAGGTTGATCAAACCCAATACTTCTCTCTTAGCATTATCATATGCTCTGACCACCTGGTTGGATGGTACTATATGTTCTTTTGAATACCCAAGCCTTGTTAGCACACGCAGAGGGTAAATTGGATTGCGGAGCCATTGTCGATCAACACCCTAGGTATCTCCCATCCATTACAACGTATAGTGATGTGTAATGAATTGTTGTGGTTGATATTGTCAGGGAGATCATTGTCTGTGAACATGAGAGTTCGATTTACCCTATGAATGAGCTCCACCATCTGGTCAGGTGTTATAGAAGAGCTTACAGAGGCTTCATTAAGATACTTTAGAACAACTGCCCTATGAGGCTGGGAATGCATTAACAATTTCCAGATGGAAACTTTAGTGTATGGGATCTGTCATGGTCACCTCAGTCAAAGGAACCCTACTTATTGAAGTAGGAGTCAAGCCCGATACCGGTTAGATTCGTATACCTTACCGGTGTCCATCACCTGGGCCATTGCCAAGTGGGCCGGAGTTGATCCAATACTTACTCAATGCGCCTATGGGCCTAAAGATAAGTATCAGAAGGGGATAGAATTGTATCCAACCAATAGGAGCAGAGTCCTACCTTGCTAAGGACATTGCCGGCTCCTATAAATACCCTCATGATCTGAGTCATAAGGTATGTTCACATATGCTAATACATTCTACTTGAGACATCCTGTCTTTATCTCTTACTGACTTAGGCATCGGAGGGGCGTTCCTCGGATCAACCCCCGAGGTTAGTTTACGTGTTCTGTCTTGCAGGACATCAAACCGGCTTATTGAACAAAGGAGATACCGGTTCACTATCTACCATTTATTCCATACCGGAACAATTGGCGCTAGAAGGAGGGGTGAACTATACTTTGGTATCAAGCCACAATCGATCCAGCCCATTTCCTCGCCTAATGGATCCTAAGCAGACTTTTGGGATGCCGGAAACTGACGAGAACAATATTATTTTGGGAGGTGCACCACCCAGGTTCAAGACCCCCAGCCAATGGTGGGATCTTCCAAGCCCACTGCTGAGGTGGAGAAAGGGACCACTGAGGCTACACCTCCCAACGTGTTCGAGGCGCTGCAACACATGTTCAGCCCTGAACAACTCAGAAGCGCCGCCGAGGTCTTTCAGGCCATGGCGAGCCAAGCACCGCCAGCGGGTCACGCTAGCAAGCGCCCCCCAACGTGGCCACATAGCCCTGTCAGAAAGATGCGGTCCATGATAAGTGGCCGACATGGCGAACCAAGCCGGCATGACCCGGAGCACGCCGAGCATTCGAAAACTCCCACAGAGCCGGTGGGGGATGGGTACGAGGATGAGCAACAAGACACTGAAGTACAACACTCATCCCAGCCCTCAAGGAGGGACACTGAGTTTGCCCGTCGCAAAGCGCCGGTATCTCTCCGAAACTCTCCCTTCTCAACTGCGATACTCCGTGAGCCCATGGAGAAAATTAAGATGCCGACATGCAAGTATGACGGTAAGACGGATCCCGAGGATCACATATCCGCGTTTGAGGGCACATCTTTGCTATACACCGACACCGATTCCGTATGGTGTAAAGTGTTCCCCTCAACCTTGGCGGGCTTGGCACGAACTTGGTTTAAGAGCATTCCTCCGCAACTATAGCCGATTCCTGGCGGCTCACGGCCATGTTTGTGACCCACTTCGTCAGCAATAAGCGGAGGGAGCGAACAACCGGCGAGCTGATGTCTATCAAGCAGGGCGAGACGGAAAGCCTGCGAGATTATATCGGCCGCTTTAACTCTGAGGCCGTCACCATACCCAGCCTACAGGAAGAGGTGGCGCTCCTAGCGTTGATGACCGGCCTGAAAGAGGGCACTGCCTTTAGAAGCTACCTGGGTCGCAAAAAGCTGACCAATCTTACTGACGTCCTCAGGAAAGCAAATGAGTTCATCAGAGGAGAGGAGTTCGATAAGGCAGCCACCTCAAAACGGTCCAATGGAGACGGCAAAGAGAAGGAGAAAGAGAAGGAGAGAGAAAGAGACAAGTACCGGAAGGACAAGAAGTCCGATAACTCGGGAAGACGAGGGGAGGAAAGCAACTCAGTTAAGAAGGGCCAGGAAGGAAGGCCGGACCGGTATCATGACTATACTCCCCTAACAATGTCTAGGGCCGAGATCTACGAGCTGCACAAAACTGATGATAAGTGGCAGCGTCCCCGTAAGATGTACTTCAAAGGTCGTGACAAGTCCAAGTGGTGCGATTTCCACCGGGATCATGGTCATGTCACAGACGATTGCAAGGATTTGAGAGATGGGATAGAGGACCTGGTACAAAGAGGATATTTCAAACAGTATTAGGCCCAACCTGACCGGGAAAGGTCGCCAAGAGAAAGGTCACCAAGAAGGGGTGACGACAGCAAGAAGCCCGTCAAGGAAAGGATAACAGAGATACATGTCATCTCAGGTGGACCTGTCCATGGGGGATGCATTCACGGTGCTAAAGCCAGCCTGAAGGAGGTAAGACACCAAGTAAACTTCAATAATACGGGTAAATGGCCGAAGCCGCCGACCATGCCATCCGTGTCATTCACGGCGAGGGAGACGCCAAAGGGATCATCTATCCACATGATGACCCTCTGGTAGTATCCCTCCAGATTTCGACGGCGATGGTCCACCGCATCCTGGTGGATGGCGGCAGCTCCGCCAACATTCTCTTTATGCCCACGTTTGAAAAGATGGGCCTGGGAAGGTCATATCTGAAGCCGCTCTCATACCCGGTGATTGGTTTCACAGGGGCTTCTGTCATCCCCGAAGGGACTATAAAGCTACCGGTCAAATTGGGGGATGGATCCCAGTCCAGAGACCTGCTGGTGGAATTCCTGGTAGTGGACGTGCTGGCCGCATACAACACCATTATAGGACGGCCATTGATCCACGACGCCCAGGCTGTGGTATCCACCTACCATTTAACGATGATTTACACATCGAACCTCGGCAAGCTGAGAGGTTGAAGGGGAATCAAGAGTCGGCTAGGGCATGCTACCCGCGGCTCTTAAAATTCCAACCACAAGCGACCAGCCGAGTCCCCGCCGTCGGAGAGGAAGAGACGGCGGGCGGAGAATAAAGCAAATAAAGATTTGTCAATGGAAAACTTCGAGGGAAGGTCGGTAGATTTACCGAGACCCAGCCTGGAAGGGGAGACTGAGGAAGTCAGTCTCGAACAAGATAGGCCAGAAAGGACAGTTAAGATCGGGTCCGATCTGACCGATAAGGTCAAAGTCAATCTGATCAGTCTGCTGAGAAGCAATGCGGATGTCTTCGCGTTCTCAGCGGACGAGATGTCGGGAATCGATCCCTCATTCATGATACACTGGCTGAATGTCGGCGAGGATGTAAGGTCGGTGAAGCGAAGAAGCGCAACTTCTCGGCCCGAGAAGAACGCGACTATCAAGGAAGAAGTCGATAAGCCGCTATCTGGCCGACTTCATTGAGCCATGCGACTATCCGGAATGGCCGCGAACGTAGTGATGGTGAAGAAAGCCAATGGGTCCTGGCGGATGTGTGTGGATTTTACCGACCTCAACAAAGCCTGCCCAAAAGACTGCTACCCGTTGCCTAGGATCGACCAGCTGGTTGACTCTACTAGCGGTCATGCGCTGTTAAGCTTCATGGATGCCTTCTCCGGGTACCATCAAATCAGCCCACTGGAGGAAGATAGGAACAAGGCGGCATTCATAACTAAGCCGGAGTATATGCGTACAAGGCCATGCCGTTCGGCCTGAAAAATGCAGGAGCTACCTACCAAAAGCTAGTGGACAAGATATTCGCGTCTCCGAAAGGCCGAAATGTCGAAGTTTATGTCGACGATAGCATCGTCAAAAGCTTGACGGAGGAAGCCCACATCCGGACCTCGAGGAAACATTCGCGACTATGCGAAAATACCGAGATGAAGCTTAATCCCAAGAAGTGCGTATTTGGGGGTAAGATCCGAGTAAATTCCTCGGCTTTGTGGTCGATGAAAGGGGAATAGATGCCAATCCCGACAAAGTCAAGGCGATAAGTGAGATGCCGTGAGCCCATGAATATCCGAGACATCCAGAAGCTGACTGGAAAGATGGCGGCACTAACAAGGTTCGTTTCCAAGTTAGCCGAGAAGGCCCTGCCGTTCTTCAAAGTTCTGAGAGGGAACAAGAAGTTCGAATGGGGGGATGAACAGAGACAGGCCTTTGAGGCCATTAAAGAACACTTCAAGCAACTACCGACTATTACCCGACCCGAGATGGGGGATAAGTCGCAGACTATACGTCTCGGTGTCGGCCAAAACGGTAGCGCAAAGGTCTTTGTTGGTGGAAAAAGATAAGCAACAACATCCTATCTACTTTGTGAGCAATGTCTTGGCTGGGGCGGAACAGAGGTACGAATTGCTGGAGAAGATGGCATACGACGTGCTGATAGCGGCTAGAAAGCTGCGACCATACTTCGACTCGCACACCATCCAAGTACTCACAAATCAGCCGTTAGAGAAGGCGCTCCATAAGCTAGATACAACCGGCATGTTGCTGAAATGGGCAATAGAGCTGTCCGAGTTTGATATCGAGTATCGACCTCGAACAGTTATCAAAGTACAAGCTTTGGCCGACTTCATTGTTGAGACCACAGGCGATGAGATCGAAGGACCAGTCGGCACTTGGCAGATATCTGTGGACGGCTCAGCGGCCCCAAACAGGTCGGCGCCGGGTGGGTCATGACGTCTCCGAAGGAGACGTTTTCGAATATGCCGTCCGTTTTGGATTTAGGGCGTCCAACAATGAAGCGGAGTATGAAGCTGCAATAGCGGGAATCAGTTTATGCGTAGCGTCCGGAGCAAAGAAAATTCGGATGACAACGGATTCCCAGCTCATATCAAGCCAGATCGAGGGCACCTACGAAGCTAGGGAGCCGGTAATGCAGAGATACCTGCAAAAGGTGAAGCAGATAACGGCTCCACTACAGAGCTTCGATATAGTACTGGTCCCCCGCACAGAGAATATGGTAGCCGATGCTCTGTCAAAGCTGGCAAGTTCAAGCACCACAGATCTCAAGCGCAGCGTCATGGTAGAAATGCTGTCTGAAAGAAGCATAGAGACCGCCAAGGTGGAGGTAAACGAAGTCACTCAGAAGAAGGAATGGTACGACGACATATTGGCGTACAAGATGACTGAAAGTTTGCCCACCGATAAGATGGCGGCAAAATAGCTGAAAAGGGAGGCTATCTGGTTCTGCGTCTTCCAAGGCCAACTGTACAAGAAAGGTCTTTCACTCCCACTCCTGAGGTGCGTAACGGCCCACGAGGCCACGAAGATAATTGAAGAAATCCACGAAGGGGTATGTGAAACCATATTGGGGAAAGACGTTTGCAGAAAGGCCCTAAGGGCCGGCTTCTCTTGGCCGACAATGTTGATGGACGCGCAGCATACGTGAAGAAATGCGACAAATGCCAGAGGTTCGCACCGGTCATACATCAGCCGGCAAACGATTTGCAGCCGATCCTGAATCCAATCCCCTTTGCTCAATGGGGGATGGATATCATAGGACCATTCACGCCGGCATCTGGAGGAAGAAAGTTCCTGATAGTCGGAATCGACTACTTCACAAAGTGGATTGAGGCCGAACCGACTGCAAAGATAACCGCTAATCAGGTTAGGAAGTTCATCCGGCAAACCTCATCACAAGGTTTGGGATTCCTATGGGAATAGTCATGGACCATGGCGTCCGGTTGATCTGCGGCCAATAAAGAACTTCTTGAACCCGTACGGCATCAAGTTTGCATACTCATCCGTGTGTCATCCCTGCAGTAATGGTCGGCCGAGGCCAAGCAATAAACAAATCCTCAACGCCCTTAAGAAGAAGCTAGATGATTTGAAGGGTGCCCGGCCGACATGGTTCCAAGCGGTACTATGGTCCAACAGGACCACCGAAAAGGAAGCAACAGGGGTAGACCCGTTCGGATTGGCGTTCGGGTCCGAGGCGGTGTTACGGTCGAAGTCGGACCGCCAAATCAGGATCCCGAACTACGACACGGAACCGAATGACAAACTGCACCGGGAGGACCTCGACCTCTTGCCAGAAGTCAGGCTCGCGGCAGAACTCAAGTCAGCGGCATATAAGGATCGGATAAGCAAGGCCTACAACAAAAGAGTAAGAAGCCGGCTGATTGAAAAGGGCGACCTAGTGCTCAGACGCACGGCGGCCACTGGAAAGGCTCATGTCGAGGGCAAACTAACGGCCAACTGGGAAGGACCCTACCTCGTGAAAGAGGAAATAGTCCCAGGAGCTTACACGGCCGGAAGATATGTCGAGCAAGCTACTCAAGAACAATTGGAATGCCGGCGTGCTCAAAAAGTATTTCGTATAATCATGTTTCCTATTCTAGTTACATAGCAAGGATAAAGTGGCATTGTTGCCATATTCAACATTACTTAGCTTGAATTAGTGATTAGCCATTTTTAATAATAAGTTTCTATGAACATATTACGTGTTCAAATTATTCATAATTAAATCCATAAGTAGACCTAAGTAGCCATTTTTTATAATAAGTTCCTTGACGGTCAATGACCTAAGTAGATCTGCCGTTAAGGAATACCGAAATAATCCATAATTAAATCCCCTTGGTAGTCAATGACTTACATGGATCTGCTGTCAAGGGGAGGAGAAAGAAGCAAATTCCTTGACGGTCAATGACCTGCGTGGATCTGCCGTCAAGAGAAGCCAATAATACAAGGGTTCCTGGCGGTCAACGACCTTAGTGGATCTGCCGCCGGGATAAACTAAGCACGCTTGGAGCAAAGAGTGAACTGCCAGTCAACGACCCTCGTGGATCTGCTGGCAGGAAAATATCTTATTTCATAATCGGTCAATGACCCTTGTGGATCTGCCGGAATAAAATAGTAAAATAAGACTATTTCCAGTCTACGAACTCATGCGGATCTGCCGATATGGTCAAAGAAAATGAACGACGAATTAAAACAGCAAAATCATTGCATATCTGACACAAGTGTTGATAAAATAACTTTCATTAATGTGAATCAAATTTTCATCCTAGTCTAACCTAGGAGCAACAATTATCCAAAATTCAGGTCGGCCACAGACGGCCAGACCGAGAGAGAAATTGGGGAAAAGGAGACCTAAACTAAGCACTCTGGGCAGCTTCAGAGGCAGGAGCCTTAGCGTCCCCCTCAGCCGATTCAGGTTTTGGACCATCAGGGCTCCTGTCAAGGATGACGACATTATCAGCCAGATCATTCTTGGCACCCAGGTCGGCTTGCTCTTTGGAAGCCTCCGGCTCCTCCTCCTCAAACTCAGCACGAGGGTCAGCGTTGGCTATATCGGCCTCCGTCACCCCGAGATCCAGCTCTTCGTTATCCACCGGGATCTCGAACTCCGCGTCCATGGGCTTCTTCCACTTTGCTCCAAGTCAAATCCGGAAAGGTATGTCTGGTGCACCGCATAGCGGCGGCCCAACCCCCATTGTACCGGTTGGCTAAGCGGTGGACGACGTCAACCGACCGCCGGTATTCGCCGATGGCGTCAACCTCCCGGGCCTTTGACTCCTGAAGCTGCTCCCTCAGTTTCTGCAGTTCAACGTCCTTGCTCTTAAGAGCAACACTGTTAGACTTGTTGAGGATGTTGTCAGAGTTCAAGTCATCCCGGGCCTTGTCTAGGTCCGCCTTTACATTCTTCGTGATCCCGCTCGATGCAAGCGGTCGAGTGCTCGACCACTTTAGCGGCCGGCGCCCTCCCCGGTAGTTTTGTGGCCATCTACCTCGCCGACGTAGGCGGCCCGGTAATACCCGGTAGAGGTTACAAAGCTCCTTCCGAGTGTGCCGTCCGAAATGGATATATATAAAATATAAACGAAAGCATTATCAAAAAGCACCGGGATGTGTCTAGAAAACTTACCACGGCTAAGTTGTGTGCATGCACACGAACAACGAGCGTGAACTAGGAGGTGATCATGGGCGGGCCGAGGCAAAAAAATTTGCCCATTGGCCCGGGCCGGGCGGGCCCAAACCCGGCCAAAAAATGTGCCCAAAGCCCGTTAATTCGGGCGAGCCGAGCGGGCTTTTTCGGGCCAAATCGGGCCGGGCCAAAAAATTAGACAAAAACCTCTTTTTGGCTTGTCCAAAGCTCCGCCCAAAAAAAAATGCCCAAGCCCGCCCAAAACGCGGCCGGCGGAGTTGATCGGCTACAGCGTGGACTGTTCCACCGGCATGTCAAATTTCATTTGAAAGCCCTTTAATAGCCGGTAGCCCAGGTTACCGCCTTCTAGAAGGGCGGTCGAGCAACAAAGACTCATCGTCCCGAACATTGAGCTTGGGTTTTAATAGCTCGCCATCCCGTCTTGGGTGGCCAGGGTCCATCGCTTCTTGAGAATTTCCGGTAAGTCCACCTCACGATGCTCGATGAACCCCCTCTTACCCAAATCAGCAAACTTCCGGAGCTCCGGAATCATGTTGGGCAGGGTCTGCTGCTTGTAAATCTTCAGCCGTAGGGATGAGGTTCCGACCGCCGCCACGCGCACCTTGGACTCCTTGTCACCCCCTGGATAACAGGACCGGTAGTCACCTTGGCGGATTCTTTGGGAGGAGCCATCTTTCGTGGCTCCATATTAGCCTCGAACCTCTGTTTTCCTCTTCTGAGGGATAACTGGAGGTTGCTTGCCAGCTGATAGAGGCACCTTTTTCACCACATGGCCGCCATCTCCACCATCGCCACGACCGAATCTTCGGTTAGTCTTACCACCCCGGCCTCCAATGCTGGGAGGAATTGAAGTATACTTCTTAAGAGGCCTTGGAGGCATGTTGGATATCGGAATGTAGTTCTGGTTGAGATGAAGAGCTTGCCGAATTAAGTGCTCACGGCCTGAAATCAGAAAAACAAGAAAGTGTTAGCAATAAAACAAGGACAATATGCAAAATAATTACCGGCATCATACTTAATTACCAGTGGGTTCAGATTGGCAAAAGCCTAAAGCAGAAAGAGGCGCGTTGCCTAAAATAGAGGAAGCCAATTGAGAGGCACTGGAACAGGTTTCCCCCCCTTTGGGACCCGGCTTTGAAGAGGCCTCGAAGAAGTTGAAAGCCTGCAACTCCCGGCGTGTTAAACGCCTATCAGGGATGTGTTCCATCCTTGGGCGAGGTTTTGTCCAATACCGGCGCAAAGGAAAATTGTCCGGCACCCGAACCCAGAAGAAGCGGGGCTGCCAGTTTTTTAGAGACGTTAATTTTGGATACACCGTTAGCTTCTTGGGCCTGGTGTACATAGACATCCATCCACCTTGACCAAGTTCCCTTTCGGCCTGTGACTTTTTCCTCTTGCCTTGCCCCTTGCCCTTGGCAGAACCGTCTTCTTTAATCCAATGCAGTTTCCGGAAGAGGTTCAAGGTCTCCAGAAATCTTTTATACCGGACGGTCCAGGCGTAGGAGATCAAATTACGCCAAGAAAGCGGCGTCAACTGGGACAAGCAAATGTTCCAGGCCTTGAAAATCTTTACTATGAAAGGGTCCAGAGGGAAACCTCGGCCAAAATCTAGCATATGGGCATAGGCCCACCACATGCCCATGCGGGCAATCTGTCACCCGACATCCCTCGGACGGCATCACCAATTCGTATCCATCAGGAAAGGCGAAGTATTCGGCTCCCTTTCGGCAGAAGTCGCTATTTAATACCGTCCTTCTCCAACTTTTGTCAATCTGTACGAAGGACGGACTGCCGTCCTCGCAGGGAGGCATGTATAGATCGTCTAGCGTTTCGTCATCGTCCTCCGGGATGATCTCTGGCGGTTCTTCGTCATCGTCGGCTTCCAAGGATATCGACTCTTCGTCCGACATCAGGTCGCGCACGACACTGGCAACGTCTTCTGAGGCAACGGAGGATGCTTCATTGGCCCAGCCGGCGTCATCATCCCTATAGCTATCAGATGAGATGGAGTGAGGCGCGTTCTCCCCTAGCATCTCAGCCGGTATGGGACTGAGGGGACCCTTAGAGGTGCTGGCCAAAGGCGGAAATAATAGGGGGGAGCGTTCTGCTATCCCTAACATGATACCGTATTGGCCGGATACCGGTACTCCTACGGCTTCTCCAAAAGCCCTAATGACGGTAAGGGGAGATGCATGCAATGTTTGCTTTTCAAGGGTCCTACCGGAAGTACTACAATCACGACCAGATTTATTCCTACCTTCATTGGGAGGATTTACTACCGGCGAGTTATTGGACATGGCAAGGCTAGCGGACTTACTATCAGAATTAAAGTAGCTATTGGTCAAGGATTGGGGGCTTTCAGAAATATTTTGTGAATCAGAATGAGAATACATGATTAAAGGCAGAAATTGAGTAAAAAGAGGTTCGCTGAAATACCTGGAAAGAGGGAAAAGAGCAGAAGCTGGCACCAAAAGTAGCCGGTAAGAGAGTTTGGTCACAGCTCGGAATGTCACGACGAAAAGCTGGCAACTGAAAGGACGTTAGGTCTCGAGGAATATAATGAGAGCAGATGCTTGAAAGTTTGAAAGCGATGAGAAAGTATGAAAATGCGCTGACCAAACACTATTTATAGAGAGCTTCATGGCTTAGATTGAGCGACGTTTCGTCTTCCCGTCCCGATGATGCCACTTGAATTTCGGGCTCAGAAACAGCTGTTTTCAGCTACTGACATTCTAATCAAATCATCACGAAGATCGAGACGGCGATTCACATTTCGTTAACTAACCCCCTTTTCGGAAATCTCTAAACGGTTTGAGGAAGAAAACATGATTTTCATTCCATCCATGACGGCTTGATGCTGAACAAGCAGGATATCCCTGTACTAGACATACCGGCTTGGGGGCTAGTTGTATGGGATCTGTCATGGTCACCTCAGTCAAAGGAACCCTACTTATTGAAGTAGGAGTCAAGCCCGATACCGGTTAGATTCGTATACCTTACCGGTGTCCATCACCTGGGCCATTGCCAAGTGGGCCTGAGTTGATCCAGTACTTACTCAATGCGCCTATGGGCCTAAAGATAAGTATCAGAAGGGGATAGAATTGTATCCAACCAATAGGAGCGGAGTCCTACCTTGTTAAGGACATTGCCGGCTCCTATAAATACCCTCATGATCTGAGTCATAAGGTACGTTCACATATGCTACTACATTCTACTTGAGACATCCTGTCTTTATCTCTTACTGACTTAGGCATCGGAGGGGCGTTCCTCGGATCAACCCCCGAGGTTAGCTTACGTGTTCTGTCTTGCAGGACATCAAACCGGCTTATTGAACAAAGGAGATACCAGTTCACTATCTACCATTTATTCCATACCGGAACAATTAGCATTTACTTCTTTCATGCGCTTGATAGCATCATCTTCCTTGCTACTTTCCTCTGTTATTGGCTCTTTGCCCTTTTCCTTCATTCTCAATACCTCCAAAGGATTTTCATCCTCCAAATGGGATGGTTTAAAATGGCGACCTGCTCTAGTCAAATGAGATATATCCACGTACTCCTCATCACTAAGATCATCGAGGCAGATGGGGCGCCGGTATGTGTTTGGAGTGGTGGAATGTCCTCCAGTATTTTTCTCCACAATTGTTAAGATCGAAGAGGCATCTTCATCAGCATCAGAGTCCAAAATGAAGAAGGCACCATCATACTCCAAAGTTCCACACATGTCAGAGAATGTATGTAACGCCCTGTAATTTTAATATAATTCTAATAATGAAACACTACATGATAGTATCAGGATCGAACCAAATATTACATCTTTTATTTATTATATAATATAGAGTTTACAGGACATTATTGTCATATTCCTAATAATAGAAATACTAGGCGAAGACAAAATAAAACATGATACAAATATAAAAAAAAACAAGATAACAGCATATAGTATATTAGTCCTAATTATATATAATCCTCACTCCTGCCCATTCCCATCACTGGTACCTGAAAACAAAACATTTTATAACAGTCAACCCAAAAGGGTCCAGTACATTCTCAATACCATGTAAAAACACTTTGCAGATAATTACATAAAATAATCAGTTATGATTATATAAAATCATTTGTTATAGTTTCTCCCAACAAATCTCGTGTGCACACCCATACAATGACGTACGTCACTCCGGATAATAATTTCAGGCCTTTAGCCTCTCCTGATACTTCTGTGTGCACACCCCTACAATGACGTACGTCACTCCATATAATTCATTCCTCCAACACAAACCACGAACCTCCATTTTATAATACCACGAACCTCCATTTTCTAATACCACGAACCTCCATTTTATAATACCACGAACCTCCATTTCATTTTATCATAGTATCATCTTTATATAACATTATTATTACCACATATGGTAGTATTTTTATAATCACCTTGTATATAAATCATAATGTGACAAATACCATTTGCATTATAAACACATTATTTGCAAACCACAATATACCTTTACTATTAAGGCAAAACTATTACTATTAGTTTATCTAAAAAGGTTAATATAACAATACATTGTAGCAAAACAACATTAAGAAGGGGTATTCAAGAATGTACCATAGTAATCTTAATTTGTACGTATTAACTTTCCTCTCGTACTCTTATATCCTTTCAATTTTTATTTTACCTACGTGTCGCTCATATCAAGCATGCTTACTACTGCATGGTATTTATACTATTTAGAAGAAAATATCAACTTTGTTTCAACTACGCATATTACTTTCACTATCTCACGTAAGAGGAGAAAATGTTCAACTTGGTCTTCTAATCCTATCCTATACAACATTCATGAATTAGAGGAGTAATTCAACTTTTTCAGTTGACCATAATACATTAGGTAATTGTGGCAAAGTTAGCTATTACAAGTTGGTAATCTTGTTGCATGGCTAATGTTTATCACAACTCACTTAGCTACTACCAAGTGTTATAAATCCAAATCCTACCAATATTGCATTTTGCGTATTGTCTTAAAATGGGTAGCGACTGTCCGTCCTTAGGTAAAGTCATTAGTGACGATTCTAAAAACTAAATTACGTTGGTCATTAGCTTCACCGTTTATAAGTTAGGAGCATTGTAGGTTTATGCAGTACCTACTAAAAATCCTACAAGATATATTTATATGCTCATAAACTAGTAACTGATAATTTTATTAATCTTTGACCCTTAAAGTAATTTATAAACTATAATGTTAATATAAATAATATATGTATGCACATATAACTTGCCCTGAGCAAATGCACAAAGCCATGGAAACAGATAACTCCATCTAAAATAATCATATAAACGACAAAATAACGTATATAAGATCTTAGGGACTAGTTTATCTTATATATATATATATATGTATATATATATATATGTATATATATATATATGTATATATATATATATATATGTATATATATATATATATATATGTATATATATATATATATATATATATATATATATATATATATATATATATATATATATATATATATATATATTTATATATATATATATATATATATATATATATATATATGTATATATATATATATATATATATATATGTATATATATATATATATATATATATGTATATATATATATATATATATGTATATATATATATATATATATGTATATATATATATATATATATATATATATTTATTTATTTATTTCCTGGTTATTATCCCCTCTTTAAAAGAAGTTTCGTCCTCGAAACTTAAAGTTAAATTACCTTAAAATAAGTGTAGGTACTTGTCTCGCATATCCCGTTCGACTTCCCATGTAGCTTCATTTCGACGTGATTAGACCATAACACCTTTACTAACGGAATTACTTTGTTGCGTAGTACTTTATCTTTATGATCTAGAATTTGAACAGTTGCTCTTCATAAGTCAAATCTTCTCCAACTCGAACGGGGGGTATATTAATGACATGGGATGTGTCCGGGTATATATCGACGTACAAGTGAAACGTGAAACACATCATGTATTCGAGAAAATTCACTAGGGAGTGCTAATCGGTAAGCTACGTTTCCAATTTTCTCGATAATCTCAAATGGCCCAATGTATCTAGGACGAAGTTTTCTTGCTTTGCCAAACCTCACTACTCCTCCGGTAGGGGAAACTTTTAGAAATACTTGAGTCACCTATAGAAAATTCTACATGTCTTCGTTTATGGTCGCATAACTTTTCGACGACTCGTGTAGTTCTCATTTTCTCCCGAATGATTCGAACCTTGTCGGATGTTTCTTGTATCATTTCGAGTCCGATTATCTTCGATTCATCTATATCGCTCCAACATAAAGGGGTTCTACATTTTCGTCCATATAGAGCTTCATAAGGTGCCATATCAATGCTAGCATGGTAACTATTGTTATAAGAGAATTCTATTAATGGCAAATACTTTTCCCATGAACCTTTGAATTCTAAAACACAAGCTCGTAACAAGTCTTCTAAAGTTTGAATTGTTCTCTCGGTCACGGCCATCCGTAGCCGGGTGAAAGGCCTGCTAATGTTCAGTTGTGTACCCAATGCTTTACGTAGCTTTTGCCAAAACTTAGACACATATCGGGAATCTCGATCGAGACACAATAGAGCTACGTACTCCATGAAGTCTAATAATCTCTTCAACATACTTTCTTGCTAATCGCTCAAGATCCCGTGTATTATGAATTGCTAAGAAATGAGCACTTTTTGTAGGCCTATCCACTATAACCCATATAGAATTCATTCCTTGAGGAGTTGTTGGTAACCCCATAACAAAATCCATTGCTATTGACTCCCATTTCCAAGTGGGTATATCCAAAGGCTGCAAAAGTCCCGAAGGGCGCCGATGTTCTATTTTTTACTTGTTGGCAAGTCGGACATTTGGGCAACGAATTTCGCAATTTCTTGCTTCATGTTACTCCACCAAACATACCACAAAGATCTTTATACATCTTATTTCCACCTGGATGTACGAGTAAAGGGTATTATGTGCTTCATTCATGATTCTCCTTTTTAAATCTATCCGATTTGGTACACACAATCGTCCTTGAAACGAAGTGACCCATCTTCTTGTATCACAAAACCAATCTCTTTCCCAATCAACACTCTTTCATGAATCTTTTCTAATTGTGGATCTGTTTTCCGCAACTCCTTAATTTCTTCACTCAAGGTCGGTTTGATTTCTAAAGGTTGCTAAATATCCTTCCGAATCACCTACAATCAACTCAATTTCTAACCTCCAAGTTCTCTTTGGGTAACAGCCGAATGGTAAGTGAGTTAAGGGTTGCGTAATTTTTCCGACTAAGAGCATCGGCTACCACATTGGCCTTTCCGGGGTGATATTGAATATCCAATTCATAATCCTTTATAAATTCTAACCACCTTCGTTGTCTCATATTTATATCTTTCCCGGGGTGAAAATGTATTTAAGGCTTTTATGATCCGTGTGTAAATTTTACACTTAACCCCATATAGATAATGTCTCCAAATTTTCAATGCAAAAATAATGGCGGCAAGTTCAAGGTCATGGGTAGGATAATTCGCTCGTGAGGTTTTAACCGACGAGATGCATAAGCTATCACTTTCCCATGTTGCATCAACACACATCCCAACCCTTGTCCAGAGGCATCACTATATATTTCTAAACCTTCGGTACCACTAGGAAGAGTAAGAATTGGAGCCGTGGTAAGACGAAATTTCGGTTCTTGGAATGCTACTTCACACTTGTCACTCCACTTAAACTTTGTAGTTTTTCTTATGAGGTTTGTGATAGGTTGAGCAATTCGGGAAAAGTTTTCCACAAATCGACGGTAATATCCTGCTAACCCCAGGAAACTTCATACTTCTGACACATTGGTGGGTCGAAGCCAATTAATGATTGCTTCTACTTTCTGGGATTCTACTTGCACACCTTCTCTCGACACAACATGCCCTAGAAATGCTATTTTATCTAACCAAAATTCACACTTTTTAAATTTTGCAAATAACTCGGTTCTTTCTCGTAGTTTCCAGAACTATTCCTAAATGTTCCTCGTGCTCTTTCTTATCTTTGGAATACACTAAAATATCATCAATAAACACAATAACAAAATGATCTCGATAAGGTCCGAAAACTCTATTCATAAGGTCCATAAATATAGCTGGGGCATTGGTAAGACCAAAAGGCATAACAAGAAACTCATAATGTCCGTACCTCGTTCTAAAAGCAGTTTTCGAAATATCTAAAGGTCTGATTCTTAATTGATGGTATCCAGATCGTAAGTCTATCTTTGAAAATACTGACGCACCTTGTAATTGGTCAAAAAGGTCATCAATACGAGGCAAAGGATATTTGTTTTTAATGGTTATCTTGTTAAGTTCTCCGTAGTCTATACATAACCTTAGGGTTCCATCTTTTTTCTTTACAAATAAAACGTGCTCCCTATGGTGATAGACTCTGCCTAATATATCCTTTTTCCAATAACTCATCAAGTTGTATCTTTAATTCCTTTAATTACTGCAGGTGCCATTCTATATGGTGCTTTTGAGATAGGTGCTACCCCGTGTACTAACTCAATGGTGAAATCAATTTCTCTTTGTGGAGGCATATTTACAATTTCCTCAGGAAAGACATCTAGGAATTTTCTAACAACAGGGATGTCAGAGATTTTGGGTTCAGATTTTTCAATACTAATAACATCACAAAGGTATCCTTCACAACCTTGTCTCAACATTTTTTGTGCCCGAAGAAAAGAAATGATTCTAGATTATGGCGTTGTCTTACTATTCGAAATTTGACTATTTGCTTTTGACATCTACTATGGCACGGTGTTTATTCATCCAATCCATTCCTAAGATAACATCAAATCCCTTAAGGTCAACTTGAATTAGGTCGACATGAAATATATTTCCCTCTATGCTTAAAGGACAATTTTTATATATAGTTTGACACGGACAATATTTCCGTAGGGAGGCTAATGCAAAATTCTAAATTTGACTCACTAGGATTCAAATGCAAGATTTTAGACATGGTAATGGATATAAACAAATGGGATGCTCTCGTATCAAATAAAACATGTATCAGGAAATAGTGTATAGAAATGTTACCCGTAACTACTTCACTTGAGTTTTCGACCTCTTGTGGATTTATCATAAACACACGACCCGGAGGTTGGATTTTGATGTTGGATAGGTCCACTTTGATGTTTAGAGGTAGGTTTTGAGGTATAGGGATTAGGTGCGATTACTTTTGTATTTGGCATTCTACTTCTCTCTAAAGGGCAATTCTTTCTTAAGTGACTTGTACTCCCACAAGTATAGCAACAATTATTTGCAAACCTACACTTTTCAGTTGGGTGGTTGAAATATCCACATTTGGCACAAGGGGGTTTTTGATAGTGGATTGGAGGTACAAAAGATTGTGTATTCCCGATGTTAGGCCTTTTTGAAAATTCCTATTTATAGTACGTGTTCCTTCCCACTTCCTTTTATGCACTGCATCTTCTACCTCTCTTTCTTTTAATTATTCTCTCGGCGTTTGCCGCCTTATCATACATCTCTTGGTAGCTATGACAACTATGGGTGGAAAGTCGGTCACGGAGTTCCCAATTAAGACCCCTCTCAAACTTATTCATTCTTAACTCCTAAGTTGCTACCGGGTGTGGTGCAAATCGAGACAATTCCATAAACTTTGCTGCATACTCCATAAATGGACCTATTACCTTGCTCTAATTGATTAAATTCTTCCTCTTTCTTGTCTTTTTTAGGCGATGGGTAAAATTTTGCTCTCATAAGATCTTTCAACCGAGTCCATCCAAAATCTTCATTATTTCTCCTTTCCTTCACAGTTTCCCACCACGCATCTCGCTCGCCCAACTAGATAATAAACAAAGAAATCCTACTTTCCATTTTTCAGGATAATTTATAGCATCAAATAATTTATCCATACTTCTTAACCAATCCTCAAACTCTACAGAGTTAGGTTTTCCATCATAGGTTTTAGGATTATAACTAGCCATTTTTCTAAAATACCTTGCACTTTCTTCTTCTTCATGGTTTTTATTGTTTTTAAGCATTTTAAATAAAAGTGATGTGACTTCCTTAACATTTCCCTCTCCGTTATCATGGTTTGAACCGGTTGGTTCTCTTGTGTAGATTGGTTAATCGTGCATTCCATTATTCTAAATACATAAAAGATTGAAGTTAAAATCAAATTGTAGTTAGGTTAGTATAGCATTTGTGAAATGAATAGAACCATAATAAACAAACAAACACACACCTATATATATATATATATACACATGGAATTATACATAGCACGCTTAGTACATAAACTAAACCTATTCCTATTCAACCATCCGATAGTGGTGAAAACAACAAAATATACACCCTACATCACCTTAGCCGAAAGTGTCAACATATATATACAGACAAAAATGGTTGACACCTAACATATAAAAGAGTTTCTTCAACTTGATATCTTCCTTACTCGTCATCATCATCTCCGGTGCATCTCGGGTCCTTATTGAGATTAATACTTCCACATGGTTCTCGTCTCATCATCGAGACAAATACCATGTGATCCTCTCATAGGCTAGCGGTTCTCCGAGACATATCTTCAAAAGTCGGGGTCCATCTTGGCCTCCCTAATCCAATCCTTAAGTATTTCTCCCAATTTGGAAAACCATTAACAAGTAGGTCACTATACTTATTCTTAAAGACGTCCCACGGAGCATTCACTTGGAAGAGTTTCAACTAAAGCAAAAAAGTAAAATAAGGCGTAGTCATTCCACATTCGGGAAAATGAGTATTAAACTCATCGATAGCTCTCGCTAAACGGTTGATATGATCCATGACACTATAGTCGATCCATCGTTAGTGCTCGTGGAGCAATTGGCCCTATAAATATCATGAAATAACATCAATAAGAAATAAACCATAAATACCCCAATCCTTTCTCTCAAATAGGTTACTAATATAATTATTAAGATTTTATTATATTCACTTTTTATTTGTAATATTATATTATTGTCAAAAGTGGCTCGGATACCAAACTCGTAACGCCTTGTAATTTTAATATAATTCTAACAATGAAACACTACATGATAGTATCGGGATCGAACCAAATATTACATCTTTTATTTATAATATAATATAGAGTTTCTGAGACATTACCGCCGTATTCCTAATAATAGAAATACTAGGCGAAAGACAAAATAAAACATGATACTAATATTAAAAAAAAGAAGAAGATAACGAAGCATATAGTATATTAGTCCTAATATTTTATAATCCTCACTCCCGCCCATTCCCATCACCGGTACCGAAAACAAAACATTTTATAACAACCCAAAAGGGTCCTAAATTCTCAATACCATGTAAAAACACTTTGCGAGATAATTACATAAAATAATCCGGCTTATGATTATATAAAGTCATTTGTTATAGTTTCTCCCGACAAATCTCGTGTGCACACTCCCTACAATGACGTACGTCACTCCGGATAATATTTTCGGGCCTTTAGCCCCTCCCCGATACTGTGCACACCCCAACAATGACGTACGTCACTCCATATAATTCATTCCTCCAACACAAACTACCACGAACCTCCATTTTTATAATACTAGAACCTCCATTTCATTTTATCATAGTAACATCTTTATATAACATTATTATTACCACATATGATAGTATTTTTATAATCACCTTGTATATAAATCATAATGTGACAAATACCATTTGCATTATAAACACATTATTTGCAAACCACAATATACATTTACTATTAAGGCAAAACTATTACTATTAGTTTATCTAAAAAGGTTAATATAACAATACATTGTAGCAAAACAACATTAAGAAGGGGTATTCAAGAATGTACCTTAGTAATCTTAATTTGTACGTATTAACTTTAGTCTCGTACTCTTATATCCTTTCTATTTTTATTTTACTGTTGTCACTCATATCAATCATGCTTACTACGCATGGTATTTATACTATTTAGAAGAAAATATCAACTTTGTTACAACTAACGCATATTACTTTCACTATCTCACGTAAGAGGAGAAAATGTTCAACTTGGTCTTCTAATCCTATTCTATACAACATTCATGAATTATAGGAGTAATTCAACTTTTTAGTTGACCATAATACATTAGGTAATTGTGGCAAAGTTAGCTATTACAAGTTGATAATCTTGTTGCATGGCTAATGTTTATCACAACTCACTTAGCTACTGCCATGTGTTATAAATCCAAACCTACCAATATTGTATTTTGCTATTGTCTTAAAATGGGTAGCGACCGTCCGTCCTTACGTAAAGTCATTAGTGACGATTCTAAAAACTAAATTCGTTGGTCATTAGCTTCACCGTTTATAAATTGGGAGCATTGCCAGTTATCCAGTACCTACTAAAATCTATGATCTCTTTATAATTTCATAAACTAGTAATTGATAATTTTATTAATCTTTGACCGCCAAAAGTACTTTATAAACTATAATGTTAATATAAATGATATATGTATGCACATACTAACTTTCGAGCAATGCACAAAGCCAAGAAGCTTAACTCCATCTAAAATAATCATATAAACGACAAATAACGTATATAGATCCCAGGAATTTAGTTTATCTTATAATATGCTTTAACCTATACTCATATATATATATATATATATATATA